>PVIH01025309.1:0-20933 GCA_004025045.1 Sigmodon hispidus
ATTTGTGAAAAGCTGGCAGGAAACAAGCCAGGATAAGGCCAGACACTTATAAGTAACAGTAACCTTCCTTATATGTCTACTTGGGAACTGGGTGAAGGGCTCCACAAAAGAGCAAAACAAACAACAACTATCAATATGAACTGAACCTTCAAACTGTGAGGTGAAATAAATATTTCCTTTTGTCAAGTATTTGTTTCAACGATAAAACTAAAAGTAACTGAATTTTAAAAAATCACTTTGTTTTTTAAACATTTCTATTTATTATTTGGGGATTTTACATCATGCACGTCATCAAACTCAGAGTGGGTATGAAACTGAGAGGACTGATAAAATAATCACTTTAAACTGTATATGCATTTATTAGAATACGAGTGAAATCACCACTAGCATACTGTATTTGGGACTTCCTTATTCTGCTTCAAAGCCTCCCTCCCTGCTATGTGGCTTCTTGTCTTCCAACTTTCTTTCATTTATACAAGCTTCAGTGCTGTGAATGCCTTTCCTTCTTTTATCAATTTCTTTCCTCCAGCCTCAATGAGATTTTGCAGCTTGTATGTCTTAAAGTTTACTTTTAAATTCTATTAATTTTTGCTCTTTGATTAAATAAAAATCCATACTGATACCAGAGTGGCTGCACCTGTTTTAATCCTAGAAAGATTGATTGGGGTTCCCTTTCCCCAAGCCTTGCTGGCGCTTGTCTCTTTTCCTGATCTTAGCCATTTTGACAGCTTTGATTTGCACCTCTGTAATTGCTAAAGATGTTTAACTCTTTTGAAATACCTCTTATCTTTTCATTTCTTCTTTTGAAAGTTGTCTTCATATGCATATCTTCTTGGTAAATGTCTTTCTTTTCAACTGAGTATGAATTTTGAGCTCTTTATAAATAATAGATAGAAATCCTCTGTCATTTGTATAGCTGGCAAAAATTCTCTTCCACTATGCAGACTTTTTCCTTCACTCAACTGATATTTTATTTCCTTTCTTATAGAGAATCTTTTTAGTTTTATGAACTCACATTTATCTGTTGCTAGTTTTATTTTCTGGGCAAATGCAGTACTGTTCATAATGTACTTACCTGTTCCTATGTATAGAGGAGTTTAATATCTGTTCTGGTGTGCAAGTATAAAATTGAAATCTTTGATCCTTTTTGATTGAATTTTTACTCAGAGTAATGAAAATAATGTCAAATCACATTGCTTTACATGTGAACACCAAAATATCCCAGCACTATTTGTTGCTTTTTTATAATGTGTTTGCATAGCATATTTTTATTGTATTTTCCAAAAAGATAGAAGAAGCAAAAATATAGTAAATAGAACAAAGAATGTATAAAGGTTTACTATAACTGTATTGCCTTTAAACATGAGATAAAGTAAAATACCAGAGTAAAGCCATAGAAGAAACTCTTAGCTTCTTACTTTCAGAAAATGACCACATCCAAATCTATATAAACCAGTTCTGTATATGTGAAGCTATATAAACAAGAAAATGTCTGTGCATTGCCTTGCCTATTACCAACTGAGATTTTCATTTTAGCTTGAGAGATCCTTGATAAATTCTAAATGATTCCCATACTCTCTCTCTGTGAATTACCACTGTCTGTAGTTGGTTTCACTTTCATAATGGTGACCAGGCATGCAGTATGTGTGGCCACTTTTTGAGATGTATGAATGCACTTTTCTTCTGAAGTGCATGAAGGGGCTGAGACATGTTGTAACTGAAGCAATTGAAGCTGATGCCTGTGGTATGGTGAGCTTACATGAGCCATGCTGGAAGGTCAATGTTTCCAAGGATAGCTCTAAATTGCAGTCAGTGCAGACTTGCAAAACAAGTATAAAATTAACATAAATCTTTAATCCAAAATGTTTTTGGCTTTATTGTCAAATATCAAATAAACATTTTTATACATGCTCATGTTTATTTCTTTTCTTAATTCCTTTAACTCACTTGTCTGTCCTCATGCCAGTTGTAATGCTCTTGTAAGTATGGTTTGGCTCTGTAACATATTTTGAAATTTCAGATGGTAATTCCTCCAGCATTGTTATTTTGCTCAGTATTGTTTTGCCTATTCAGGACCTTTTGTGTTTCCATATGAACTTTCTTTTTTCCTTAGATGAGGATTTTGATTGGAGTTTTAATGAATCTGTAGATTGATTTAAGTAGACTGGTTATATTTATAATATAAATATTACCGGTCTGGAAGTATGGAATGTCTTTCTATATTCAAGAACTATATGGAAAAGAAATAATCACAGGGAACATCCTGGTCTTATTCCTAATTTAATCAAATTATTTCCATTTAGGATGATGTTAGTTTAGGTTTGTTATGTAGAGCATCTCTCCACTTCTACTTACTTTAGGACTTTTATTATGTTGGATTTGAAAAAGGATTTTCTTCGTCAATTTTTATGATCATGTGATTTTTGTATTGAATTCAAGTCCAGTCATGTAAATTTTTACATTTCTTGATTTACATATTTCAGACATTTCCTCAGTCACTGTGGTAAGGCTAGCTTGTTGTTGTCATAGATGATCTTTTTAATATATGCAGTATTTTTCTTCTGTTACTTTTTATTTTAAATGTCTGTTTGTTTTTTATAATCTGTTAGAAATCTGTTTTGAATTTTTCCAAATAGCTCTTTTTTTTAGCTTCATGCATATGGATATTTATAGTATTCTCTTACAATATTTCTGAATTTATTGGTGTTAGTTGTAATATTTCCTTGTTTGTCTTTTATTGTGTTGATTTGTGAAGCCTTTCTTACTTTTGTCTTGTTAAATGGAATAAAGATGTGTAGAACCTTTTTTCAAACAGCCTGTTCTTTGTTGCCTAATCTTCACATTGTTTTCTTTGACTCTATTTCATTAATAATATCTGTTCTGATTTTTGTTACTTACTGCCATGCACTTAATTTGGACTTCTTTATCTTTGTTTTCCAAATTCTTGCCTTGAACTATTAAGATACTAATATGTGCCCTTCTTTAAGTTTTTTTAATCATGTCAAAAATGTTATTAAATTGACATTTCATTTAATTCCAGAATTAAAAACATTGTTTTTTATGTTTTCTTTGACTCATTTAATGATTTGTTATTCAAAATTCATGATTTTTTTAACTTACTAAATGTTAGCTTTCTGGTGATTTTTGATATTATTTCATTTTAGTCATAAAATGTATACAAATATTGCATTTTTCTGATCATGCTAATATTTGGTTTGCATACAAAAATATGGTTTATTTAAAGACACTTCCATACACTGTTAAATAGAGTGTATATTCTCTAGTGTTTGAGTTGAATGTTCTGTAAAAAACTGTGAGGTTTATTTGACACATCATTTAAGTCTAATATTTCTCTCTTTTCTCCAAATGATTGTTTTAGAAAGAGTTGTTCAAATAAAGTTGGATTAGAGGATAGGAGTTATTATCTGTCTTTTATTCTAGTACTCAGCTGTTTATAAAATTGAATATTTCAAAATTTGGTGAATATATGTTAAGAAATCAGTGTTGCAATTGTCAAAAAACTAAAAATAGAACAAACACATCACTCCTTGACGTATGTTAAAGAATTCAAAATTTTATTCTTCAAATACTTCTTATTCATGTTCTTTGTCACTCTATTCATACTACCTAAGAAGTAAAAAAAATAAATATTTTTATTCACTGGAAAACAATAAGCAGATAATGAAAATGGGAGATATATATGCATATATATATATATACACACACACACACAGGAAAGTACTATTTACATGTAAGAAAAAATAAACTCATGAAAATTTCAGGTAAGTGGGTTGAACTCAAAATATATTGAGTGAGGTGACCCAGGCCCAGAAAGACTAAAAGCTTTCTTTATTTGTTGGTCCTGACTCTGTCTTTAGAATTTAGAATGATTGAATATCCATGAAAAGCAAGAATGGTGCAAAAGGGAATGGGAAAGAAGGAGCTCTAGAGAGAAGTATGTTATCACACATGAAATTAGAAAATGGACAAGATGGATAGAGGTGGAAGCAGAGATCCATAGCTAAGCACCAGGTTGAGCTCCTGGTCTAGCTGAAGAAAGAGTGTATATGAGCAAAGGGATCAGGATTCTAAGGAGGAGACCCACAGAGATGGCTGGCTGGAGCTATTGGGAGCTCACTGAATCAGAAACAACCTTAGAGGAACCTGCAGGGACAGGAACTAAATCCTCCAAAGATAGATGACTGTCAAATGGCGTGGGCACTTTGTGGGGTCTCTTGGAGCATAATTAGACTATGTTTCTGTGCATGAACTGGCACCTTGGAGCCCATTCTCTACAGAGGAACACTTAATCCAGTCCGTCATACTGGGATGAGGAACTCGTACCTACCTCAAATGGATACACCAGAGTGAATTTACCCACCTTGAGACTCCTTGCCCTCATTGGGGAATGAATGAGGGGATGGGGTGGGGGAAGCCTGAGGGAAAACTGGGAGTGACTGGGAAGAGGGAAGGGAGGGTGAGAAGTGGTATATATGGAAAATAAAAAACTTTTAAATAAATAAAAAATAAGAAAAAGGAAAAAAAAAGAAAATGGACAAGAACAACAACTAATGCAGGGGAGGGCTTAATAGAGAGATGATAGTGAGGGAAGAGAGATAAGTTACACAAAGCATGATTTAAAGAGCCATAGATAATCATATTATTTTTTTTTTGGTTAACCTAAAATCACACACACACACACAAACACACACACACACACACACACACACACATACACACACAGAAATGTTGCTTCCCTGAAGTTGAAGAAAGTTCTTCATGCTGAAAATATCACAAACTTCTGAAATAGAACATGAAGAAACACAGGTTAAACTGTTTCAGAGGTCATCTTCCAGTGTACCAGCTGATATCAACACAAAGGTCTGCTCAATTATCCAAGGGAGAAAGCCAGTCTGGAGTACTACCCAATTGAAATTCATGCCAACAGCAACCTGGATGGCAAGATATTCTTAAATGGCAACAGTGATATTTATTCCTTGGAAGTAAGAACAACTTAGTAGACTGAGGGCCTCTCAATAGCAGGGAACTCTTGTCTGGTGCTGGAAGACTAGACAATTCCCAATGGCTAGTGAGGCCATGAAACCAAAAGGAGAAAGCAGTTACTCCAATTTTCTAACCTAGCATCATTTTGTTGTCTCCTTTTATTTATTTATTTATTTTATTTTGACACAGAAGAGAATGGTTAGAGGCAGGGATTCTCTGTGTAGCTCTGTCTGTTTTGAAGTCCATACCAGCCTGGAACTCAGAGATCTGTCTGCCTCTGCTTCTTAAATTCTGGAATTTGAGGTGTTCACTATCACTCCTAGCTAACAATATAATTTTTCTAACTGCATTATGAATATTCATCCTTATGTCTAGATAGAAGTATGGTGCTTATTCCTTATCAAAGAAGCTTTTTTTGCATCAAACAAATACTGTCACAGAAAGCCACCACAGGTTAAGCTGTAGAGAAAAATTGACTGTAAATTGTCTTTATATCTAAAATATAACCTCACACATGCAAAGGTTAAGGAAATTTTGAGAATAGAGATAGAATGTTTGTATAATAATAATAAAAACACAAAAAAGAAAATATTGATATCACAGTTTTAAAAATCAATGAATAAATAACTATTATTTGAAGAAAAAAAAGAATAGTTGCAAGAGCTCCTGTACGAGATTGTTATCTGTGGATATTGCACGTATGAAATCTCAGCATTATTGCTCTCTAAACAAGACCCAGGTGAGTACAACAGTTAACATACCAGTAAAAATTACAGTAATCTTAAAGGTTCCATTGTTAGGTAGAGAAAACTAAGTGATAAATAATTTCTGTGAAATAGAAAATCAACCTTCATTTAGACGGGGCTCTAATTGGTCACCCAAAAGAAGTGGTCATTTCAAAAAACTTACAGAAAAAGAGATCAGAATTCTTATTTCTTCTTGATTTAGTGAAGTATCTACCTCATATTGTATGGTCAAACTGCGAACATTGATGCAAAAATACTCAATAAAATGCTGACAAACCACATTAAACAACATATCAAAAAAATCATCCAACATGATCAAGTAGGCTTCATTCCAGAGATGCAGGGATGGTTCAACATACAAAAAACTAAATGTAATCCATAATATAAACAATCTTAAAAAAAAACAACCAATTATTATCTCCTCAGATGCTGAAAAACCCTTTGACAAAATCCAACATGCCTTCATGATAAAAGTCCTGGACAGATCAATAATATGGGGAAAAATACCTAAACATAATAAGGGCAATATAGAGCAAGCCAACAGGCAAAATCAATCAAAATGAAGAGAAAGTCAAAGCAACCCCACTAAAATGAGGAACAAGACAAAGCTATCATCTTGCCCCTTATCTATTTAATACATTTCTTATAGTTTTAGCTAATGCAATAAGAGAACAAAAGTAGAATAAGAGAGTACAAATTTGAAAGAATGAATTAAAACTATATTTATAGGTGAAAGGACTATATACATACGTAACACACAAAATTCTACCAATGAAATTCTGCAGTTAATAAACACATTCAGCAATATATCAAGGTATAAGATTAACTCATAAAATTACTAGCCCTCCTATACACAAATGATAAAACAGATGAAAAATTAAAGGAAACATCACCATTTGTAATAGCTGCAAAGTGCATTAAATTTCTTGGGGTAACTCTAACCAAAGAAGTTTCAGACCTTTTTGACAAGAACTTTAAGACACTGAGGATAGAAATTGAAGAAGATATCAGAAAATAGAAAGAACCCCCATGTTCTTGGATAGGTAGGATCAACATAGTAAAAATGGCAATCTTACCAAAAGCAATCTACAGATTCAATGGAATCCCCATCAAAATCTCAAGACATTTTTTTACAGACCTTGAAAGAACAATACTCAACTTCAAATGGTATAAAAGAAAAGGCAGAATTGTCAAAACAGTCTTGTTTAATAACAGAACATCAGGAGGCATCACCATCCCTGACTTCAAGTTCTATTTTAGAGTTATAGTAATAATATTTAAAAAAAAAAAGCCTGGTACTGGCATAAAAAAAACAAACAAAACAGTTTAATAAACTGAATCTAATCAAGGACCCTTGAACTTAATCCATACACCTATGAACACTTGATTTGTGAGAAAGAGGCCAAAAATGTACAATGGAAAAAAGATAAACTCTTCAATAAATGTTGCTAGCATAATGGATGGTGGCACATAGAAGAATGCAAATAAATGCACATGTATGACCTTGGACAAAACTCAATTCCAAGTAGATCAAAGACCTCAACATAAAACCAGCAACACTAAATTTGATAGAAAAAAAAAAGTGGCGCACTCTAGAGCAGGGGCAGATAACATCTACATGTCACCATACCCGCAGCTCCTGCTGAGGGAAGTTGCAAGGCCATCCACCACCACCTCAAACTGAGTGAGCCAACATCTGCAGGGGTCTCTGAAGGACAGACTCAGACCCCACCCAGAGGTGAGGAGGGGTCACCAGGCCCAAGTGCCTATATCCCAGCCTGGGAGGGAGAGTTCATCTCCCATAGCATCCGGTTCCGCTCCTGGGACCAAGTGCTGTCTGCACATCTGCACAGTCCCAGGGCACTGTGGAGCAGGGGCAGATAAACTCTGCAGGTCATCATACCTGCATCAACTGCTAAGGGAAGTTGAACAGCTACCCACCACCACCTTGAACTGAGTGAGCCAACATCTGCAGGGGTCTCTAAGGACAGAATCAGACCCTGACCAGAGAGGGGACAGGAGGCACACAAACCCAAGTGCCACAATTGACCAGGAGCCATCTAATAGTGAACCACTGAAGCCACGGGCAAACGTCAGTGCAAAAAATTACATAATAATACAAAGGACAACATGGTAACTCCAGAAGAGAGTGGCGATCTTATAATTACAAGACCTGAACTGAGCAATGAAGAGGAAACAGAAGCAAGCAACACCAAAAATTACTTTTTGATGATCATCGAAGCTCTAAAAGAAGATATGAAAAAAATCCTTAAAGAAATAGAAGAAAATACAAACAAAAAATTAGAAGAGATGAACAAATCTATGAAAGAAACATGCCAGGAACTAAAAGCTGAAATAAAAGCTGAAATAGAAGCAATAAAAAAGGCACAAAATGAGGCAAAGATGGAAATAGAAAATCTGAAGAAAAAGGCTGGAACCACAGATAAAAGCATAACAAACAGAGTTCAAGAGATGGAAGATAGAATCTCTGAAGTGGAAGACTCAGTAGCTCAAATAGATATATCAGTCAAAGAAAATAGTAAAACTAAAAAAGCCGTAACTCAAAATGTTCAGAAAATCTGTGACACCATGAAAAGACCTAATTTGAGAATAATAGGAATAGAGAAGTAGAAGAATACCAGCTCAAAGGCAAAGATAATATTCTCAATAAAATCATAGAAGAAAACTTCCCTAACCTGAAGAAGGAAATGCCTATAAAGATACAAGAAGCTTACAGAACACCAAATCGATATGATCCCAAAAAAAAGTCAGCCAGCGTGCCACATTATAATCAAGCCACAAAACATACAGAACAAAGAAAAAATTTTAAGAGCTGCAAAAGAAAAGGGCCAACTCACTTATAAAGGCAGATGCATCAGAATAACGCCTGACTATTCCATGGAAACGATGAAAGCTAGAAGGGCTTGGTCAGAAGTTATACAGACGCTAAAACAGCATGGCTGCCAAACTAGAATACTATAGCCTGCAAAATTATCAATCACCATAGATGGAGTAAACAAGGTATTTCAGGACAAAGTCAGACTGAAAGAATATCTATCTACCAACCCATCACTACAGAGAGTAATAGATGGAAAACTCCAACCTAAGGACCTCAGATACACCCATGAAATCACAAACAATCAATAAGTCCACAGAAGAATACCCTAGAGAAAGGAAATACAAACATGTTGCCACCAAAAGTGGCGGAAATATGAATCAATAGCCCCTAATTTCCCTTAATATCAATGGTCTCAACTCTCCTATAAAACGACACACACTAACAAGATGGATACAACAGAAGCCATCCTTCTGTTGCCTACAGGAAACACACCTCAACTGCAAAGACAGACACAGGCTTAGAATAAAGGTTTGGGAAAAGATTTTACAGTCAAATGGTCCTAAGAAACAAGCAGGGGTTGCAATCCTAATATCTAACAAAGTAGACTTTAAGCTAAAAGCAATTAAAAGGGACCAAGATGGTCACTACTTATTCATCAAAGGAAAAACTGGTCAAGAGGAGATTTCAATCTTAAATATTTATGCTTCTAATATAGGGGCACCTACATATGTAAAAGAAACACTGCTAAAGCTCAAATCCCACATCAATTCTTACACCCTAATAGTGGGAGACTTCAATACTCCTTCAACCCTGGATAGATCAACCAGACAAAGCCTCAACAGAGAAATAATGAGTCTAAATGAGGTTATGATGCAAATGGATTTCATAGATCTCTACAGAAGCTTCCACCCAAATACAAAGGAATATACATATTTCTCAGCTCCTCATGGAACTTTCTCCAAAATTGACCACATAATTGGTCATAAAGCAAATATCAGCAGATACAAAAAAAAAAAAAAATGGAAATAATCCCTTGTAACATATCGGACCACCAGGGCCTAAAGTTAGAGTTCAACAACATCAACACCCAAAGGATGCCTAGATGCGGAAAAAACCTTTGACAAAATCCAACACTCCTTTATGATTAAAGCCCTGGAGTGATCAGGAATACAGGGAGAATATCTAAATATAATTAAGGCGATTTACAAGAAGCTGACAGCCAGTATCAAACTTAATGGAGAAAAACTCAAAGCAATCCCACTAAAATCAGGAACTAGAAAAGGATGTCCTCTCTCCCCTTATCTATTCAATATAGTTCTCAAAGTTTTAGCTAAAGCAATAAGGGAACAAAAAGAGATTAAGGGCATAGAAATTGGAAAAGAAGAAGTGAAGCTATCTCTATTTGCAGATGATATGATTGTATACATAAGTGGCCCACAAAATTCTTCCAAGGAACTGCTTCAGCTGATAAACACCTTCAGTAATGTAGCAGGATACAAGATAAACTCAAAGAAATCAGTAGCCCTTCTAAACACTAAAGATAGAAGAGCTGAAAAAAAATAAGGGAAACATTACCCTTCATATTAGCTACAAAGAGTATTAAATACCTTGGAGTAACTATAACCAAAGAAGTAACAGACCTATTTGACAAAAATTTTAAATCATTGAAGAAAGAAATTGAAGGGGATATCAGAAAATGGAAAGCTCTCCCATGTTTCTGGATTGGTAGGATCAACATAGTAAAAATGGCAATTCTACCAAAGGCAATCCACAGATTCAATGCACTGCCTATCAAAATCCCAACACAACATTTTTTGGACCTTGAAAGAACAATACTCAATTTCATTTGGAATAACAGGAAAGCCAGGATTGCCAAAATAATTTTACTCAACAAAAGAACCTCAGGAGGTATCACCATCCCTGACTATAGAGCTACAGTAATAAAAACAGCCTGGTACTGGCATAAAAACAGACTTGTGGACCAATGGAATAGAATTGAGGATCCAGACATTAACCCAAAAATCTATGAACACCTGATCTTTGACAAAGAGGCCCAAAACATTCAATGGAAAAAAACATAGTATATTTAACAAATGGTTTTGGCATAGCTGGATGGAAGTGTGTAGAAAAATGCAAATGGATCTGAGCCTGCCACCCTGCACAAAACTCAAATCCAAGTGGATCAAAGACCTCAACTTAAACCCAGCCACTTTGAACTTGATAGAAAAGAAAGTGGGAAATACACTTCTTCAAATTGGCACAGGTGACCACTTCCTAAATATAACATCAGTGGCACAGGCACTAAGACCAACAATCAATAAGTGGAATCTCCTGAAGCTGGGAAGCTTCTGCAAAGCCAAGGACACTGTCAATAGGACAAAATGCCAGCCTACAGAATGGGAAAAGATTTTCACCAACCCTACAAGTGATAGAGGACTGATCTCTAAGATGTATAAAGAGCTCAAGAATTTAGAGCCCAAAACCTTGAGTAACCCTATCAAAAAATGGGATACAGATCTAAAAAGAGAATTCTCAGCAGAGGAACTATGAATGGCTGAAAGGCACCTGAAAAAGTGCTCTTCATCTTTAGCCATCAGAGAAATGCAAATCAAAACAACTTTGAGATACCACCCAACACCTGTTAGATTGGCTAAGAAAAAAGGCACAGATGACAGCCTATGTTGGAGAGGATGTGGATCAAGGGGAACACTCCTCCATTGTTGGTGGGATTGTAAGCTTGTTCAGCCACTTTGGAATGCAATATGGAGGTTTCTCCGAAAATTGAGAATCAATCTCCCCAAGGACCCAGCAATACCACTTCTGGGTGTATACCTTAAAGAGGCACATTCACACTCCAAAGGTATTAGCTCAACTATGTTCATAGCAACATTATTTGTAATAGCAAGAACCTGGAAACAACCTAGATGTCTCTCAACTGAAGAATGGATTAACTAACTGTGGTACATCTACACAATGGAATACTACTCAGCAGTAAGAAAAAATGATATCCTAAGATTCGCAGGCAAATGGATGGATTTGGAGAATATCCTCCTGAGTGAGGTATCACAATCTCTGAAAGATAAGCAGGGGATGTACTCACTCATTAATGGTCTCTAAACAAACAAACAAGAAAAAAAAAGCCAAGCATACCCAAGCTGCAAACCACAACCACTGAACAGCTTGGGATCAGAAACAACCCGGATTGACCCTTCGAACCCAACTCCAACTATAGGAATTCCAGACTCATTCTTGAGGGAGGGGGGAAAAAACTGGATTTGGCCAGGAGCAGAGACTTATCCAAGCATTATTGGGTCAAGGGACCATAGGACTGTCTGCTCCCTGCCCAGCGAAGGGATGGGGAGTTTCAGAGAAGAGAAATGTCAAGATGTGGTGGGAGGGGGAAGGGACCTTGAATGAGGATGTACAGGGATGGGAAAAAAAATTTCAGAGGGAAAGCTGAACACATAGTAAATATATGTGTAGCAATCTTATTTGCATTACCACCCTTGATAAGCCATGCTTATGATACTTATCCTCTTCATTGTTATTGTTAACTTTTCCTCATTTTAAATTCATGTTACTGATTTTGTAAATACAAAATAAAAGGAAAAATAAAGAAAAAAAAGTGGTAAATACCCCTGAATACATGTGACCACTTTCTAAATATAATACCAGTATCATGGACACTAAGAACAACAAATAATAAATGGGGCTTCCTTAAATTGAGAAGCTTCTGTATGGCAAAAGTCACCGTCAATAAGGGAAAATGATAGCCTACAGAATGAGAAAAAAAATCTTCACCATTCCTACATCTGACAAAAGATTGAGACCAAAACCCCAAATAATTCAGATTAAATATGGGATTCAGAGTTAAAAGGGGAATTCTCAACAAAAGAATTACAAATGGCTGAATGACACTTAAAGAAATGCTACACGTCTTTAGCCATCAGAGAAAGGCCAATTGAAACAAATTTGAGAGACTGTCTCACACCTGTGAGAATGGCTATGATCGAAAACACAGATTACAGCCTATGCTGGAGAGGATGTGGAGCAAGGGGAACACTCCTTCATTCCTGGTGGGTGTATAAACTTCTACAGCCACTTTCAAAAGCAGTACAGTGGTTCCTCAAAAAATTGGAAATCAATCTCCCCAGTGATCCAGCAATACCACTATTGGGCATACACCCAAAGGATGCACATTCTTTTTGCAAGGACATTAGCTCAATTATGTTCATAGTAGCATTATTGTAATAGCTGGAACCTGGAAGCAACCAATATTCTCCTCAACTGAAGAATGTATTCACAAATTGTGGTACATCTATACAATGTAGTACTACTCAGCAGTAGTTAAAAAAAAATACATCTTAAAATTTGCAGGCAAATTGATGAATTTGGAGAATATCATCCTGAGTTAGGTAACACAGGGCCAGAAAGTTAAACATGGCATGTACTAACACATAAGTGTATTTTATACCAAAAACAAAGAATATCTTGCCTGGCCTGCAAACCACAACCACTAAACATCTTGGGATTAGTAGGGACTTAAGGGAGACATCCAGGGATCATCATTGGAAGAGACACAGGAACAGATCTCCTGAGTAAATTGGGATAATAACAGGCATTGACCCAGGAGAGGTGGGAAACAATCATGAGAGGAACACCAAAGAGGGAGAAAAAGAGATTGATATCTTGATAGAGAGAGCCACTGTGGGTTTGGCTAGGTGCTAGTGGAGTCTCCAAGAACCCACAGAATGTCCCTAGCTAGTACCCCACATAATAGTGGAGAGGGTTCCTAAACAGTATTCCCAGTATCATCAAATATATGACCACCCTAAGTGTTATTATAGAACCTTCAACAAGCAATGAATAGAGGTGGAAGCAGAGATTCATAGCTAAGCACGAGGTCCATATCCCAGTCCAGCTGAAGAAAGAGAGGAGAGGGTATATGAAGAAAGGAACTGGGACCATGAGGAGGAGACCCAGAGAGACAGCTGATTGGAGCTATTGGGAGCTCACTGAATGAGAAACAGTCATTGGGGAACCTTCAGAAAAAGGAACTAAATCCTGTCGAATGGCATGTGCAGTTTGTGGAGCCTCTTGGAGTAAGATTGGACTATAAGTTCCTGTGCATCAACTGGCATCTGGGAGCCCATTCTTTTCAGAGGAACACCTAACCAAGCCTTAATACTGGAGAGGGAATTGAACCTACCTCAAATGGATAAACCAGACTGAACTGACCCACCTTAGGAATTCTGGCCCTCCTTGGGAAATGAATGTGGAAATGGAGTGGGGGGAGTCTGAGGGAAGAGTGTAAGAAGTCTAAGGGAGAACTGGGAGGGACTATGAGGAGGGAAGGGAGGACAAACAGAGGTATATGAGGAAAAACACTTCTTAAATAGGTAAAAATTTAGAAACAAAACAAGCCCATATACAAATATATATTTGTACAATTATAAGGACATCAAAGGAAATGGAATGATTCATTACCATGTCAGACCTTATGAATTATTAAATAAATCTATGGATATACATAAAAAAGAAATACACATTTCAGAACTATTTTATTAGTGGTTCATTCTGTCTACCACAGTAGATTTCAAGACTTAAGACCTGTATCAGTAGACTTATTTTTGTAGAGATTATACACATGTTATAGGACCTGACCCAAATACACGGAATTATACAGAATGAAATGTCAAGACCTAGTTGCCTATGACTGTAGACCTTTTGTGGGAAAGTGGAAATAGAGGGATTCATGAGGGTTTGGTTGACCATTTAATCCAATGAATTCTATGTTCAGTGAGCTAACCTATCTTCCAAATAGAGCACAGTGTGATTGACAGAGTTATTCAGTATAGGCCTTTACATACATGTACATATACATGTCCAATTGCACATCTAGGTAAATACAGCATACACATATACACACATACACATATTTATATACATGCACACTCAGAAACAAATAAGCACAAATACACACACATATTTACAGAGAGAAAAAGCTGAGTTACTTGTCATGTTTCTGTGACAAAATAGTCTGACAAAAGTTGCCTGAAAAGGAGATTTTTTTCCCCAACTCAATTCTAGGTGAACATACCAGAATTTAGGAGTTCTTATATCTCTGAATGTTTTCTAACTCATGGCTGATAAATATTATCTTCTTGTCACTTGTTCCCAGAAACTTCTATTGTACTGCTAATTTTTCCAAGAGAACACATACCCTGTGTACATTCTTCAGATTTCTATTCCTGTATTTGCTGTATTGTCTTCCTATAAAGCATCTATGGTTCTTGAAGTAGAGTCTTCATCTTCTTATTTATAGATGTGTACCCAATAACCACAAAGTACCAAGTATAATAACAAGAAAATCCCCATTAGTAAAATGGCATTAATATTATTCCATATTGACCTGTCTATGTGGAATATGGGAGATATTTGTGATTGTGTGCAAGTTTTTCTTTGTTTAATCTTAGTTTAGATTTACTCTTTTCAGTGTTAAAGTAATCAATATTTAGAGATAATTAACACTTATCTCTTAGTATATGTATTTATGTTTGTTTAAATATATGTATGAGAGGAGGGAAGAGGGGGAGAGAGAAAGAGAAAGAGAACATGTACAGCAGTTAGCGATAGCGACTGTTGAAAACTTTACAAAAGGTATAGGGAAAAGTGTAGCAGAAAAATAAATTCAAAATCAAGGAAAAGCAATAAGAATTCAAACACCCAAAAGACTTTTAGAAAAAAAAAATAGATGAGAAGAGAATAAAACTTTCCACTAAGCAATATAGTCAGGTAGCTGTGATGACAAGAATCTTCATTTTGACAGATTAAGAATCAAATAGAAGAAACATATTTGGGCATGGAAAGAATAAGCTCTTTACTTTTTTCAGACAGTTTTAGATCTTAAGTACCCCAATCCTGAAAATACATATTCACCTTATCAAAATAGATGACAGGCTGGTCTACAAAACTGTCACCCAAGATTTTGTACATTCTCTTTCCTCCAACTATAATGAAGTATAAGATTACATTTTGAGTAGAAGGGGTGGAATGTAAATTACTGGAATATGACTTAAATATCATTTATAAAGTGCTAAAAATTGAAAAAAGAAAGAAAAGAGCTGAGAACAGGGCTCAAGGGAAGTCAAATGTAGTAAGATCTGCACTGTGACCAGTCTAGAATTCGCAGTGGAAAGGCTGACCACATGAAAGATGTGATGGTTAGGAGCAAATAAAAGGCTGTAAACGAAATAACTGTTGCAGAAAACAGATGTCTTAGAGGGACAGGACAACAGATAAAATCAACAGGTTGACAAATATTACCTTCAAGCAAGCACATTACAGAGGACCTGAGAACATCTCAAAGAAATCTTAAAGAAAAGAAATATTAGTTCAGATCAATTTGCCAAGTAGACTAGAATTTACAACTTCCTAAAATTATTGTGGACTAAAGACACGACTAGAACAAGAAAGAGACAGATTAACAAACAAAAATGATAGAACTTGCCCTAGGGACAGCCAATTAGCTCTACCTCAGGGAGTAATCTGCAGTTCTCTCATGTAGATAGGAATGTTGGAAATTAATGGGCAGCAGGGATACAATCTGCACACAAAGTTTTAAGTGTTTTCTTGAAACTGAAATTTATGTTGAATCTGTGAGATTAAGAAAAGTGGAGTTTGGGGGCAGAATGCTATTCATCCTGACCAGGGCCCTTCCCTAAAATATTGACATCTCCAGGGTAAACAGACAAGCAAGAGATTTTCAATATGTGGAAAACATCTGGAGGGACAGTAAGTTTGACAGATCTAAGTGTGTTCTACTCCATTTTTGCTCATAGCCAGATGCTAACTCTTCCTAATCATATGTCAGAGTCCCCGGTGGAGCACCTAAACAACTCATGGAGCTGCCTGTAGATGTTAGGCTTCTAGAAGAAGTAATGATGTCAACCATGCTTCTTTACATAACTTTATGCTTTGCAAGAAACAACTAATATATTCTTGAAGCATTATGCTGTGCAACACCAATGATAAGATACACACAGAATCAGGAAGTGAATATATGGTTTCTTGAAACAGATAGCAGTAGAACTATCGACATGTTGAACCTGTGTAAAGCTTCCATTACACAAATCCAACCTCTACACAACTTATTCATTTAGGAGGGTATCTGAAAATATGCTAAAGATAGCTGTAAAGAAATATGAGAGTGTACATCTATGAAGGGTACGGGATTCCTAAGAACCACATGGCTTTTTAATTAAATCCTTGAGGTCAGAGTGAGTTACCTTTCCAAGAAATATTGGACAGTCAGGCTTCTGAAGTTCCTCACATGCAATTGCAGCTATACCTCCTTTTGGATGTTCACTAGGACTAACTGGTTGACCTAAATTCTTTAAGCATTAAATACTTAATTTCAACAATATGATAAAATTTGTTGGACACTGAGATAGAAAATTCCTATAAGTTAAGTGAATGTCATAGCCTGGAAGCTACTATGGAATTGATTTTTGGACAACTGGTACCAGTGGTACTATGGCTCAGGAACTAACACTAGCAGCAAGCATATAAAACTGTACTCACCAGGAGAAGAGTGGCACAAATGTTTTGGTACAATAAACAAACTTCTGACTTTGTAAATGCTAATTCCAAGGAAATAAATCTTATTTCATATTTTAAACCAATGCACAACTTTTATTTGAAAGGTTATAGATGCTCAAGAAAAGTTACGAGATTTTTCTGTTAAATATATCTGATGTCTTTCAAACTGATGTCTAAGCATCTAATTTAGGCATATAAATTACTGCAGCTATTACCTTAGTTTATAAAGAAACACTCTTCACAGTAGTCAGCGATTATTGACATCGATACATGATAACACTACTAATAATTTACTAATGCTGTGAAATGATGGTCAAATACTCAATAGAGAATTCCGTTATGTCCATAAACATTATGAAAGAGATGATAGAATAAATGTAAGAGTATAAGAAGGAAGGGGTAATTATGAACAACCATTTCTTACTGGTCCAACATGACCATCTGTCATCAGTCAGTTGAGTTGGCTTCAGAGATATCCAAAATAATTTTCACAAGTATCAACACATGGAAAAGAAAAGAATCCTGACACAGATAAGTATGTGGTAATAAAATTGCTAGCATTCCCTGAAGGTAGACACACACAGTTCATTAAAAAGGGATTCTGCATGTGACTTTTTGCTGTCCAGTAGTTGTGCATGCCCTTGGGGTTAGCTTGCTAAAATATATAGGAGGAGAAAACTAGGCTAATGTATGACTCCAGAGAACCAGTTCTCCAGAGTCAGCACTCATCCACTTTGGAAACTTCTCAGCGATGGAGCAGCCATTATGTAAACCTTATGTCTGTAAGTAAACTCTTCCCCTATGTATCTCTAAGTAAAACTACTCAGTTCAGTGGTTTATTGAATTTGCTTTATTAGAAATCTTTGGTATCTTTGGCATTCTATCTAGTGTTAAGAGGTATTTGTTTATTTTTCCAGGGGAACTCAGCATAGACATTTTAAGGTTGTTTAAATTTATATGAGTTTTTACATTTGCAATATATTTGAAGAATCTTTATGTTCTGAAGGCTAAAGTAGACAAATGATAGAATGTGTCCTGTACTTTTTTCCAGGTTAGCACAAGCCAAATAATATCACAAAAAAAGAAGAGCAAAGAATGCTGACAACCTGCCATATTTTGTAGGTGATATTTAATACAAAAGAGGAGATAATAACAAAAATATAAAATGTAATAGAAAGACATTTTTACATTTTTAATTTTTTGAGAATTTCATGTATGACGAATATTGTATTATTACACTCCTTCAACTTCTCAAAATCCCTTTCCCATTGACCCTCCAAGTTTGGGGCTGTTTTTTATAGATTTCAACATTGTGTTGACATTTATACATACCCCACAACATACAAAGAACCTGATGCATCCATTTAGTGTTGCTCATGTGGCTATGATTTTAGGACTGACCACTTGGTATTGCATAACTAAAGGACACTCTCTCTCCACAAACATTTTGGGAGCACTAGTTTGTTTGATACTTTTCTTTCCTTTAGTATGTTCCTTCAGCTTTATGTTTTGGACTTGTGTTATACAGCTTAAAGAGTAGCAATTTTTAGATAGAAGCCAATCCTGATCACTGTCAAAACTTTTAAGCATAAATGCTTTTAGAGAGCAAAGTAGAGCAAATCAATATTCTAGAACTTTCTTAAAATGTCCTAGCAGCAAGGTTTATTTATGCTAATAAATAGCAATGACCTCTGATAAAACTAAGTCTCAGAACAGGGGCTATGTTCTCTTCTAGAAGGATGCATAGTGTGAGCACACAGGTGATCTATCTGTGACCAGGGAAAGAACAAAGACCTGATTGCTGGAGCCTGTGTTGTAAAAGGTTTCCTGACCCATTTGGGGCCAGAGGTTCAGAACTGGTCCGCGGTGGCTTTTGTCCCCCAAAGAAATGAATCAAACACTTATATTAACTTCATACTGTGTGGCCCATGTCTCATGCACATTACTAGCTAGCTCTATCATCTTAATTCAACCCATTTCTTGTAATCTACTAATGTACCCGCCACGTGGCCCAGCCTGTGGCTGACCTGTATTTCTTACATGTCTCTTCTTTGGGGTTCGGGTGAAGACTGACTAACTCCACCCTCCTTCTACCTGCCTCTGATCCTCCATCCAATCTACAGTGCTCCACATAGGTCAAACCAGTTACTTTATTTACATCATACAGAGAATAATTCTAACACAGTTCTGCTTTCACAATTAGCATATAATAAGGCATTACAAAAATCACTTAGCTATCTAAACTTTTTCCTCCGTTAATACATTCAGATTATAATTATGATAAATGAATTGCTCAGAGAGTTATTATGAACATTAACTTTAAAGAAAATAATTTGAAGTTTTTGATAAATTTCTACCTTGTTGAATTTTCATCATAAATTAGCAATTCTAAGCAGACATCACTTTTATCACTTTTAGGACAGCATTCTTTTAATCTGGTTTAGTAATCTTCAAGTGTTTATTTCCTAACATATAGGAGAAGCAAACAGATAAACTGTGCTATCCTAGTTACCTTAGTGTCCAAAATACTGAAGTCTAAAAATTACAAATTTTCAAGAGTTTAGTAACTAAAAATGAGCTTAAACTCCAAAACACAAAACTACCTAAAGAGAAAGACTTAAAAATACTAGTTGGGGGTTACTTTTATTTTTAGACATTTGTAGAATTCAGAATCACTTCTGAAACATTACAAAAATATGGGAAATCATTTGTTTTTCAAACTCTTTTATAGAAAAATTTAATTGAAAAAGTATTCATTGGTGATTTTTATATGATATTCCAGATATTCAATAGCAAATCATGCAGTAAAGAAATCTTTTGCTAGATAAACGTTTCCTGAAGTGGTTGAGCCTTGAAAAAATCAAGAAGGAACTCTTGTTTCTTTTATAGCAGGAACACTCCTGCTGTTCCTGGTGTTGAACCTGCTTCTGTGGGAGAAAGCTGCATCAGTTCCAGAGTGTTACACAGAAGAGGGGGGGTGCTGGAATCCCCTTGTAGAAACCTTTAACAATGCCATCAAACGAGCTGAAACCATTCGTAATCTTGTTGAAGAAATGCATCAAGAGTTTGTATGTACCTTAACCTTCATACTAACATATGAACTTCACTAGAGACTGAGACACTAAGTATCGTGACCTAAATATCAGAAAATACACTGTCATAGTAAAGGACATGGACAGAGTCAATGGGACAGTTTCATGAAATTTCAAGAGATCTATTTGTTTATTTGTCTATTTGTTTCTTTAATTTCATTTTTCTTAAAAAATTAAAAAGAAACTGTGATAGAAACTCTTAACATGTCACTGGAGTAAAAACACTTATTTCCTGATGTTGCATTCAGGATTATGAATTGCCAGTGTCCATCTTCATGTAGCACTGTAGAAGATACACATTGCGCTGAACTCTATTTCAGACAGAGATAACCTAATGCATGTGAAGAGACAAGAAAGAAAGAGAGATGGGGGAAAGAAAGAAGGAAGAAGGGAAGGGAGGGAGTGAGGAGGAAGGAAGGAATGAAGGAATGAAGAAGGAAAGAAGGAGTGAAGGAGGGATAGAAAGAAATGAGAGGGGCAGCATCTTTAAAAAAGCCCCTAAATATTAAAATTGTGGTTTAAAGACTTTTCGTGCTCGGGTGTTCAAATATCAGGGCAGAATCTGAAGTGGGTTTGTTTCTTTCATGCTGATTGCTACAAATCATTTCTCAAGATCAGAGAGCACAAAGGAAGAGAAAGCAGGCAAACATT
>PVIH01025310.1:6648-21032 GCA_004025045.1 Sigmodon hispidus
CCTTGAAAGAAAACCAAAAAAAAAAAAAAAAGGAATTCCAAACAAAGAAAGAAACATTCCAGGAACTAAATATTGAATAGAAGTACAGAAAAGGCACAAAATGAGGCAAAGTTGGAAAGAGAAAATCTGAAGAAAAGAGATGGAATTACAGACACAAGCATAACCAACAGAATCCAAGAGATGGAAGAAAGAATACCTGGAGTGAAAGACTCAATAGTGGAAATAAATACATTAGTCAAAGAAAACAAGAAAACCAAACAAGACATAATACAAAATGTTAAAGAAATTTGGGACACCATGAAAAGACCTAACCTGAGAATAGTAGGAATAGAAAAAGTAGAGGAATACCAACTCAAAGGCACAGAAAATGTATTCAATAACATCATAGATGAAAACTTTCCCAATCTAAAGAAAGAAGCACCTATAAAGATACAAGAAGCCTACAGAACACCAAATAGATTTGACCCCCAAAAAGTGCATTCACCACATAATAATCAAGCCACAAAAGATACAGAAAAAAAAGAAAAATTTTAAAAGCTGCAAAAGAAAAGGGCCAATCTACCTATAAAGGCAAACCCATCATAATCCACCTGACTTTTCAATGGAAACCATGAAAGCAAGAAAGTCTTGGTCAGAAGTTAAACAAGCACTAACAGAACATGGCTGCCATACTAGACTGAATGTATGCCATCTGCTAGACTACTATAGCCAGAATAACTATCAATCACCATAGATGGAGTAAACAAGATATTTCATGACAAAGTCAGACTGAAACAATACCTATCTACCAATCCAGCCTTCCAGAAAGCCTTAGAAGGAAACCTCCAACCTAAGGATCACAGATACACCCATGAAACCACAAACAATCAATAATCCCACAGAAGAGAAGTCCAGAGAAAGGAAATACATACAAGCTATCACCAAAAATAACAGGAAATATCAATCAATGGTCACTAATGTCCTTTAATATCAATGGACTCAATTCTCCTATAAAAAGACACACACATGATGGATACAAAAACAGAAGCCATCCTTATGCTTCATACAAGAAACATACCTCAACCACAAAGACAGATACAGGCTTAAAGTAAAGTGTTGGGAAAAGTTTTTCCAATCAAATGGTCCTAAGAAACAAGCTGGTGTTGCCATCCTAATATCTAACAAAGTAGACTTCAAACTAAAATCAATTAAAAGAGACCAGGATGGACATTACTTATTTCTCTCAGGAAAAATTGATCAAGATGAGATTTCAATCCTGAATATTTGTGCCCCTAATATAAGGCCACCTATCTATGTAAAAGAAAAAAAACACTGAAGCTCAATCCCACATGATTCTCACATCCTTATAGTGGGAGACTTCACTACCCTACTTTCACCCTTGGATAGTTCAAAGAAATAGACAGAGACACAACAGAGGTTATGATGAATGGATTTAATAGATATTTACAGGAGATTCTACCCAAATGCAAAGGAATACATGTATTTCTCAGTACCACATGAAACTTTCTCCAAAACTGAGCACTTAATCGGTCATAAAGCAAATATCAAAAGACACAAAAAAATGGAAGTAATCTCTTGTATTATATCAGATCACTGGGGCCTAAAGTTAGAGTTCAACAACATCAAAAATCACAGAAAGCCTACCAACACATGGAAACTAAATGCCACACAGCTAAACCACCTCTGGGTCAAGGAAGAAATTAAGAATAAATCAAAGTCTTCCTAGAACTTAATGAAATAGAATCCACAACATACTCAAACTTGTGAGACACAATGAAAGCAGTCTTAAGAGGAATATTCATAGCTCTAGATGTCTATATGAAAAATCTAGAGAAATCCCACACTAGAGAACTAACAGCACAGCTGAAATCCTTAGACCAGTTAGAAACAAACCCACCTAAGTGGAGTAGATGGCAGGAAATAATCAAACTTAGAGCTGAAATCAATACAAATGAAACAAAACACAGTACAAAGAATCAATGAATCAAAGAGTTGGTTCTTTGAGAAAGTCAACAAGAAAGATAAACCCTTATTCAAACTAACCAAAAAGCAGAGAGAGTATCCAATTCAACAAAATCAGAAATGAAAAGAGGGACATAACAAGAGACCCCCAGGAAAACCAGAGAATTATCAGGTCATAATTTGAAAGTCTATATTCCACAAAAATAAAAAAAAAAACCTACAAGAAATGGACAGCTTTTGGACAGGTACCGTTTACCAATATTAAATCAAAATCATATTAAATACCTAAACATACATATATTCCTAAAGGAAATTGAAGCTGTCATTAAAAACCTAGAAGTAAAAAAAGCTCAGGGTCAGATGGTTTCAGTGCAGAGTTCTAACAAATATTCAAAGAAGAACTATTTCCAATACTCCTCAAACTGTTTCACAGAGTAGAAATTGAAGAGATATTGTGATTCTCTTTTTATGAGGCCAAAATTTCCCTGATACCCAAGCCACTCAGACACAAGGAAGAAAGAGAGTTACAGACCAATTTCTCTCATAAACATTGATGCTAAAATTCTCAACAAAATTCTGGCAAACCTTATACAACACATAAAAAATATC
This sequence comes from Sigmodon hispidus, assembly GCA_004025045.1. Lineage (NCBI taxonomy): Eukaryota > Metazoa > Chordata > Mammalia > Rodentia > Cricetidae > Sigmodon > Sigmodon hispidus. The sequence continues at coordinate 9,220 of PVIH01025310.1, forward strand.
ATTCACCATGATCAAGTAAGCTTCATTCCAGAAATGAAGGGATGGCTCAACATACAAAAAAAATATAAATATGATCCCTCATATAAACAAGCTGAAGGAAAAACAAAAACATTATCCTAATCTTAGACTCTGAAAAAGCATTTGACAAAATTTGAAATTCTTTGAGAGATCAGAGTCCTGATAAAAGTCCTTCGATAAAAGTCCTAGAGAAATCAGGAATAAAAGGAAAATATCTAAATATAATAAAGGCAATTTGCAAGAAGGTGATGGTCAACAGCAAACTTAATGGAGAAAAAACTCAGAGCAATCCCACTAAAATCAGGAAATAGACAAGGATGTCCTCTCTCCCTTTATCTATTCAATATAGTTTTCAAAGTTTTAAAGCAATAAGAGAATGAAAGGAGATTAAGGGGATACAAATTGGATAAAAAAAAGGGAAACTATCTCTATTTGAAGATGATGTGATTGTATACATAAGTGATCCACAACATTCTACCAGGGAACTTCTACAGCTAGCAGACTCCTTCAGCAATGTAACAGGATACAAGATTAACTCAAAGAAATCAGTAGCCCTTCTATACACTAAGATAAAAGGGCTGAAAAAGAAATAAGGGAAACATCACCCTTTATAATAGCTGCAAATTCCATTAAATACCTTGGAGTAACTATAACCAAAGAAGTAACAGATCTATTTGACAAAAACTTTAAATCACTGAAGAAAGAAATTGAAGAGGATATCAGAAAATGGAAAGATCTCTCATGTTTCTGGATAGGTAGAATCAACATAGTAAAAATGGCAATTCTACCAAAAGCAATCTACAGATTCAATGCACTTCCCTTCAAAATCCCAACAAAATTCTTTACAGACATTGAAAGCAAAATAATACTCAATTTCATTTGGAATAACAGCAAAGCCAGTATTGCCAAAAAAAATTTAACACAACAAAAGAACCTAAAGTGGCATCACCATTTCTGACTGCAAGTTATACTATAGAGCTACAGTAATAAAAAACAGCCTGGTACTGGCATAAAAACAGACTTGTTTATCAATGGAATCAAATTATAGATCTCGACATTAACCCAAAAACCTACTTAACACCTGATCTTCGACAAAGGGGCCCAATATATTCAATGGAAAAAGACACTGTCTTTAACAAATGGTGTTTGCATACCTAGACGGTAATGTATAGAAAACTGCAAATAGATCCAAACCTATCACCCTGCATAAAACTCAAATTCAAGTAGATCAAGGACCTCAACATAAATCCAGGTACACTGAACCTGATAGAAAAGATAGTGGGAAATACCCTACAACGAATTGGCATAGGCGACCACTTCCTAAATATAACACCAAGTGGCACAGAAACTAAGAACAACAATCAATAAGTGGGACTTCCTGAAATTGAGCAGCTGTTGTAAGGCCAAGAATATAGTCCATAAGACTAAATGACAACTGCTAGAATGGGAAAAGATTTTCACCAATCCTACAAGTGACAGAGGACTGATCTCTAAAGTATATAGAGAACTCAAGAAACTAAAGCCCCAAACCTTCAATAACACAATCAAAAACTGAGATTCAGAATTAAAAAGAAAATTCTAGCAGAAGAATTACAAATGGCTGAAAGGCACTTGGAAAAGTGCTCCACATCTTTAGCCATCAGAGAAATGCAAATCAAAACAAATTTGAGATACCACCTTATTCCTGTCAGATTGGCTAAGATAAAAGACACAGATGACAGCCTATGCTAGAGAGTTTGCAGAGCAAAAGGAACACTCCTCCATTGTTGGTGGGAGTGTAAACTTGTACAGCCACACTAAAATGCAGTATGGCGGTTTTGCAGAAAACTGGAAATCAATCTCCCCAAAGATCTAGCAATATCACTACTGGGCATATACCCTAAAGATGCACATTTGCACTCCAACGGCATCACCTCAACTATGATCATAGCAGCATTATTTGTAATAGCAAGAATCTGGAAACAACCTAGGTGCCCGTCCACTGAAGAATAGATTAACAAACTGTGGTACATCTATATGATGGAGTAGTACTTAGCAGTAAGAAAAAAATGATATTCTAAAATTTGCAGGCAAATGGATGGATTTGGAGAATATGCTCCTAAGTGAGGTATCACAAACCCAGAAAGACAAGCAGGGGATGTACTCTCTCACTGGTGGACTTTAAACAAAAAGTTGAACATGTTCAAGCTGCAAACTGCAACCACTGAACAGCTTGGAATCTGAAACATCTTGGAGTGTCACCTTGGAGCCCATTCCCTCCAGAGGAACACCTGACCCAGTCTTGATGTTGGGGTGAAAAAAATGGATCTGCCTAGCTTGGATGCTGAACTAAGCCACCTTGGCACCTTGAGACCTCCTACCCTCAATGTGAAGGAGATAAAGTGATGGCAATAAGAGTGAGTGACTGGGAGTGGTGGGAAGAGAAAACAAGTCTGAACAAGGGGATACATGGATAAAAAAATGACTTTATTCCTAATTGGAAAAACTGGAAAAAAAAAGGCAAAATCATTGGGTATTGGTGTCTTATTTGAATACACTAAGAAAATATTTATTGAAAGAATTGAAGCAGGAAAAGTAATTAATGTTTTTATCTTTGCATATCTTAAAATTAAAACATTGTTAAAAGTTGAGCTTAATAGATGTTTTACTTTCAGACAGAAGAAAGAGAAGGAGAAAAAGGATAGAGAGAGAATTCCACTTTCACTAGAATGGGCTTCTCTGATCTAAGTTCCGGCTGTCCTATGCGCACTCTCCTGTGAGTTCTACTTCAGAAGGATACCTAAAGCTTGGACCTGGTCAGCCATGGGAGTTCTCTGGGTATTTCCAATAATTTTGATTATATTTATTTTTCTTGTCAAGTGATGTCTCAGCTTTATCTTAGCTATTTATATACAGCTTTTATTCTCTGTAGTTTTCATAACCCCTTACATTCCATAGCTTTAAAATCAATTTATTTCTATCTTCTGGCTCCTCTAAGATACTGCTGTTATGCTCAAAGCTTAAAAATTAAAACAACTGGGAGAGGTAAAAGATGAGAAAGGAAGAGATAAATGGTATAATTATATTTTAATTAAACAATGATTTACTAGAAACTGTAGCAAGGTTGCTTTAGACACACCTCATGTCCAATATTGTGACAATGTCTGCTAACAAGTTTTGAACATAAAGAATAACAAATTGGTAGAAATGGCTTGGTTTGGAAAATGTTTACTTGTAAGCACAAAAATCTGAGTTTGATCCCATAACCTTATATAAAAAAAAAAAACTAGCCGGAGTGGTATACTCTTATAATTCCATCACTGGGAAGCAGAGACAGGAGCATCTCCTGTGTCTCTGACCAGACAGTCCAATCTAATTGGTCCTCTCTGAGCAAATGACAAACCCTGTCTCAAACGGGATGGATGGGACTTCTGGGGATGACATCTAAAGTTGTCCTTTATCTTTCATACACCCATTTATATGCACATGTGCATGTGCACACACACACATACATATACATACACACATATACATACATACATACATACATACACACATACACAGGCATACACACACATACATAATACATATATACACATGCACATACACATGCACAGACACACACCATACACACACACATACTCACAAACACTTTAAAAAATATAACAAAAAAATCAAAAATTTCCTCACTGGATTCACTACAAGCACTAATCTCAACATTCCCTTAAGAAACACTAAAATGAACAGATAATGACAGGGGTCCCTGAAGGACAGACTCAGAACTTGCCCAGAGGTGAGGAGGGGTCACCAGGCCCAAGAGCCTATATCCCAGCCAGGGAGGGAGAGGTGAGCTACCATCAGTTCCAGTTCCACTTCCGGGAATGGGTGCTGTCTGCAGATAGTCCCAGTGCACTCTGTGGCAGGCGCAGATAAAGTCTGCCTGTCACCATACCCACAGCTGCTGCTGAGGGAATTTGCATGGATACCGACCTCCATCTTCAACTGAGCAAACAGATAACAACTGGGGTCCCTGAAGGACAGACTCTGACCCCACCTAGAGAGGTGACAGGAAGCACACAAGCCCGAGGGCCACAAGTGACAAGGAACCACATAATCATGAACCACTGAAGCCATGGGCAAATGTCAGTTCAAAAACTTACATACTAATACAAAGAACAACAAGGTAACTCCAGAAGAAAGTGACGATCTTACAAATACAAGACCTGAACTGAGCAATGAAGGTGAAACAGAAGGAAGCAACACCAAAAACTCCTTTTTGATGATCATCAAAGAAGATATGAAAAATAGCCTTAAAGAAATAGAAGAAAATAAAAAGAAATTGGAAGAGATGAACAAATCTATGAAAGAAACATGCCAGGAACTAAAAGCTGAAATAGAAGCAATGAAAAAGGCACAAAATGAGGTGAAGATGAAAATAGAAAACCTGAAGAAAAGAGCTGGAACCACAGATACAAGCATAACAAACAGAGTTCAAGAGATGGAAGATAGAATCTCTAAAGTGGAAGACTCAGTAGCTCAAATAGATATATCAGTCAAAGAAAATAGTAAAACTAAAAAAGCCATATCTCAAAATGTTCAGGAAATATGAGACATTAAGAGAAGACCTAATTTGAGAATAATAGGAATAGAAGAAGAAGAATACCAGCTCAAAGGCACAGATAATGTTTTCAAAAAAATCATGGAAGAAAACTCCCCTAACCTGAAGAAGGAAATGCCTATAAAGATACAAGAAGCTTACAGAACACCAAATAGATATGACCCCCCCAAAAAACTCAGCGTGCAACATTATAATAAAATCATAAAACATACAGAACAGAAAAACTTTTAAGAGCTGCAAAAGAAAAGGGCCAACTCACATATAAAGGCAGACCCATCAAAAAATGCCTGACTATTCAATGGAAACGATGAAAGCTAGAAGGGCTTGGTCAGACGTTATACAGAAGCTAAAAGAGCATGGCTGCTAAACTAGAATACTATACTCTGCAAAATTATCAATCACCATAGGTGGAGTAAACAAGGTATTTCAGGACAAAGTCAGACTGAAAGAATATCTATCTAACAATCCAGCACTACAGAGAGTATTAGAGGAAAAACTGCAACCTAAGGACCCCATATTCACCCATGAATCCACAAAAAATCAATAATTCCACAGAAGAATAGACTAGAGAAATAAAATACAAACAAGTTACCACCAAAAATGGCAGGAAATATGAATCAATGGTCACTAATTTCCCTTAATATCAATGGTCTCAACTCTCCTATAAAATGTCACACACTAACAAGATGGATACAACAACGGAGGCCATCCTTCTGTTGCCTACAAAAAACACACCTCAACCGCAAAGACAGACAAAGACTTAGAATAAAGAGTTGGGAATGATTTTCCAATCAAATGGTCCTAAGGAACAAACGGGGGTGACAATCCTAATATATGACAAAGTAGACTTTAACCTAAAAGCAATTTAAAGGGACCAAGATGGACACTACTTATTCTTCACAGGAAAAATTGGTCAAGAGGAGATTTCAATCTTAAATATTTATGCCCCTAATATAAGGGCACCTACTTATGTAAAAGAAACACTGCTAAACCTTGAATCCCACATCAATTCTTACACCCTAATAGTGGGAGACGTCAATAACCCACTTTCAACCCTGGATAGATCAACCAGACAGAGTCTCAACAGAGAAATAAGGAGTCTAAAAGAGGTTATGATGCAAATAGATTTAATAGATATCTACAGAGGCTTCCACCTAAAGGCAAAGCCATATACATATTTCTCAACTCGTCATGGCATTTTCTCCAAAATTGACCACATAATACGTCATAAAGCAAATATCAACAGATACAAAAAAAAATGGAAATAATCCCTTGTAACATATTGGAACACCAGGGCCTAAAGTTAGAGTTCAACAACATCAAAACCTAAAGAAAGCCTACCAACTCATGGAAACTAAACATCACTAAGCTGAACAATCTCTGAGTCAAGAAAGAAATCAAAGTCTTCCTAGAATTCAATGAAAACGAATCCACAACGTGTCCAAACTTGTGGGACACAATGAAAGTAGTCTTAAGAGGAAAATTCATAGTGCTAGATGCCTATATGAAAAACGTAGAGAAATCCCACACTGGAGACCTAACAGCTCAGCTGAAAACCTTAGAACAATTAGAAGCAAACTCACCTAGAAGAAGTAGACAGCAGTAAATAATCAAATTTAAGAGCTGAAATCAATACAATTGAAACAAAAAGAACAATACAAAGAATCAACGAATCTAAGAGTTGGTTCTTTGAGAAAGTTAACAAGATAGATAAGCCCTTAGTCAAACTAATAAAAAAACAGAGAGTGTTCAAACCAACAAATCAGAAATAAAAAGGGGGACATAAAAACATAAAAACAGAACCCCAGGAAATACAGAGAATTATCAGATCATATTTTGATAATCTGTATTCCACAAAAATGGAAAACATAGAAGAAATGGACAGCTTTCTGGAGAGGTACCATTTACCAAAATTAAATGAAGCTCAGATTAATTACCTAAACAAGCCTATAACCCTTAAGGAAATTGAAGCTGTCATTAAAAACCTCCCCAAAAATAAAAGCCCTAGCCCAGATGGTTTCAGTGTCAAATTCAACCAGACATTCAAAGAAGAATTACTACCCTTACTCCTCAAACGATTTCACACAGTAAAAACTGAAGGAATATTACCAAATTCCTTTTATGAGGCCACAATCACCCAAATACCCAAGCCACTCAAAGACACAACAAAGAAGGAGAATTACAGACCAATTTCCCTCATGAATATTGATGCAAAAATTCTCAACAAAATTTTGGCAAGCTGTATACAACAATGTATAAAAGATATCATCTACCATGACCAAGTAGGCTTCATCCCAGAAATGCAGGGCTGGTTTAACATATGAAAACCTGTAAATGTTATCCATCATATAAACAAACTAAAGGAACAAAAACACATGATCATATCCTTAGATGCAGAAAAAGCCTTTGACAAAATCTAACACTCCTTTATGATTAAAGCCCTGGAGAGATCAGGAACACAGGGACAATACCTAAATATAATAAAGGCGATTTACATGAAGCCAACAGGAGTATCAAACTTAATGGAGAAAAACTCAAAGCAATCCAACTAAAGTCAGGAACAAGACAAGGATGTTCTCTCTCCCATTATCTATTCAATATAGTTCTTGAAGTTTTAGATAAAGCAATAAGGGAATGAAAATAGATTAAGGGGATACAAATTGGAAAAGAAGAAGTGAAGCTATCTCTATTTGCAGATGATATGATTGTATACATAAGTGACCCACAAAATTCTTCCAAGGAACTTCAACAGCTGAAAAACACCTTCAGCAATGTAGTAGGATACAAGATTAACTCAAAGAAATCAGTAGCCCTTCTATACACTAAAGATAGAAGAGCTGAAAAAGAAATATGGGAAATATGACTCTTCATAATACCTGTAAATAGTATTAAATAACTTGGAGTAACTATAGTCAAAGAAGTAACAGACCTATTTGACAGAAATTTTAAATCATTGAAGAAAGAAATTGAAGAGCATATCATAAAATAGAAAGATCTCTCATGTTCCTGGATTGGTAGGATCAACATAGTAAAAATGGCAATTCTACCAAAGGCAATCTACAGATTCAATGCACTGCCCATCAAAATCCCAACACAATAATTTTTGGACCTTGAAAGAACAATACTCAATTTCATTTGGAAGACCAAGAAAGCCAGGATTGCCAAAACAATTTTACTCAACAAAAGAACCTCAGGAGGTATCACCATCCCTGACTTCAAGCTATACTATAGAGCTACAGTAATAAAAACAGCCTGGTACTGGCATACAAACAGACTTGTGGACCAATGGAATAGAATTGAGGATCCAGACATTAATCTAAAAACCTATGAACATCTGATCTTAGACAAAGAGACCCAAAACATTCAATGGAAAAAAGATAGTATATTTAACAAATGGTGTTGGCATAGCTGGATGGAATTGTGTAGAAAAATGCAAATTCATCTGAGCCTGTCACCCTGCACAAAACTCAAATCCAAGTCGATGAAAGACCTCAACTTAAACCCAGCCACTTTGAACTTGAAAGAAAAGAAAGTGGGAAATACATTTTTACGAATTGGCACAGGCGACCACTTCCTAAATATAACACCAGTGGCACAGACACTAAGACCAACAATCAATAAGTGGGATCTCCTGAAGCTAGGGAAGCTTCTGCAAAGCCAAGGACACAGTCAATAGGACAAAACCACAGCCTAAAGAAAGGGAAAAGATTTTCACCAACCCTACAAGTGATAGAGGACTGATCTCTAAGATATATAAAGAGTTCAAGAATCTAGAGACCAAAACCCAGAATAACCCAATCAAAAAATTGGTCAAGAGGAGATTTCAATCTTAAATATTTATGCCCCTAATATAAGGGCACCTACATATGTAAAAGACACACTGCTAAAGCTCAAATCCCACATCAATTCTTACACCCTAATAGTGGGAAACTTCAATACCCCACTTTCAACCCTGGATAGATCAACCAGACAGAGCCTCAACAGAGAAATAAGGAGTGTAGATGAGGTTATGATGCAAATGGATTTCATAGATATCTACAGATCCTTCCACCCAAAGGCAAAGGAATATACATATTTCTCAGCTCCTCATGGAACTTTCTCCAAAATTGACCACATAATTGGTCATAAAGCAAATATCAGCAGATGCAAAAAAAAATGGAAATAATCCTTTGTAACATATCGGACCACCAGGGCCTAAATTTAGAGTTCAACAACATCAAAACCCAAAGAAATCTTACCAACTCATGGAAACTAAACATCAATCAGCTAAACCATCTTTGGGTCAAGGAAGAAATTAAGAAAGATATCAAAATCTTCCTAGAATTCTATGAAAATGAATCTACGACATATCCTAACTTGTGCAGCATAATGAAAGCAGTCTTAAGAGGAAAATTCATAGTGCTAGATGCCTATATGAAAAACCTTGAGAAATATCACACTAGAGACTTAACAGTGCAGCTGAAAGCCTTGGAACAATTAGAAGCAAACTCACCTAGAAGGAGTAGACGGCAGGAAATAAGCAAACTTACAGCTGAAATCAATACAATTGAAACAAAAAGAACAATACAAAGAATCAACGAATCTAAGAGTTGGTTCTTTGAGAAACTTAACAAGATAGATAAGCCCTTAGCCAAACTAATCAAAAAACAGAGAGAGAGTGTCCAAATCAACAAAAACAGAAATAAAAAGGGGGACATAAAAACATAAAAACAGAACCCCAGGAAATATAGAGAATTATCAGATCATATTTTGAAAGTCTATATTCCAAAAAAATGGAAAACCTAGAAGAAATGGACAGCTTTGTGGACAAGCACCATCTTCCAAAATTAAATGAAGCTCAGATTAATTACCTAAAAAGGCCTATAACCCTTAAGGAAATTGAAGCTGTCATTAAAAACCTCCCCAAAAATAAAAGCCCTTGTCCAGATGGTTTCAGTGCCGAATTCTACCTAACACTCAAAGAAGAATTACTACCGTTACTACTCAAACTATTTCACACAGTAGAAACTGAAGGAATATTGTCAAATTCCTTTTATGAGGCCACAATCACCCTAATACCCAAGCCACCCAAAGACACAACAAAGAAGGAGAATTACAGACCAATTTCCCTCATGAATATTGATGCAAATATTCTCAACAAAATATTGAGAAACCATATACAACAATGCATAAAAGATATCATCCACCATAACCAAGTAGGCTTCATCCCAGAAATGCAGGACTGGTTTAACATACGAAAAACTGTGTTATCCATCATATAAACAAACTAAAGGAACAAAAACACATGATCATATCCTTAGATGCAGAAAAAGCCATTGACAAAATCCAACACTCTTTTATGATTAAAGCCCTGGAGAGATCAGGAACAAAGGGACAATACATAAATATAATTAAGATGATTTACAAGAAGCCGAAAGCCAGTATCAAACTTAATGGAGAAAAACTCAAAGTACTCCTACTAAAGTCAGGAACTAGAAAGGATGTCCTCTCTCCCATTATCTATTCAATATAGTTCTTGAAGTTTTAGCTAAAGCAATAAGGGAATGAAAAGAGATTAAGGGGATAAAAATTGGAAAAGAAGAAGTGAAGCTATCTCTACTTGCAGATGATATGATTGTATACATAAGTGACCCACAAAATTCTTCCAAAGAACTGTTACAGCTGTTAAACACATTCAGCAATGTAGCAGGATACAAGATAAACTCAAAGAAATCAGTAGCCCTCCTATATGCTAAAGAGAGTAGAGCTGAAAAAGAAATAAGGGAAACATTATCCTTCATATTAGCTGCAAATAGTATTAAGTACCTTGGAGTAACTATAACAGACCTATTTGACAAAAATTTTAAATCATTGAAGAAAGAAATTGAAGAGGATATCAGAAAATGGAAAGCTCTCCCACATTCCTGGATTGGTAGGATCAACATAGTAAAAATGGCAATTCTACCAAAGGCAATCTACAGATTCAATTCATTGCCTATAAAAATCCCAACACAATAATTTTTGGACCTTGAAAGAACAATACTCAATTTCATTTGGAATAACAGGAAAGCCAAGATTGCCAAAAAAATTTTACTCAACAAAAGAACCTCAGGAGTTATCACCATCCCTGACTTCAAGCTATACTATAGAGCTACAGTAATAAAAACAGCCTGGTACTGGCATACAAACAGACTTGTGGACCAATGGAATAGAATTGAGAATCCAGACATTAACCCAAAAACCTATGAACACTTGATCTTTGACAAAGAGGCCCAAAACATGCAATGGAAAAAAAGATAGTATATTTAACAAATGGTGTTGGCATATCTGGAAGGAAGTGTGCAGAAAAATGCAAATAGACCTGAGCCTGTCACCCTGCACAAAACTCAAATCCAAGTTGATCAAAAACCTCAACTTAACCCCAACCACTTTGAACTTGATAGAAATGAAAGTGGGAAATACACTTCTACAAATTGGCACAGGCCACCACTTCCTAAATATAATACCAGTGGCACAGGCACTAAGACCAACAATCAATAAGTGGGATCTCCTGAAGCTGGGAAGCTTCTGCAAAGCCAAGGACACTGTCAATAGGATAAAACGCCAGCCTACAGAATGGGAAAAGATTTTCACCAACCCTACAATGATAGAGGACTGATCTCTAAGGTATATATAGAGCTCAAGAATTTAGAGCCCAAAATCTTGAATAACCCTATCAAAAAATGGGGTTCAGATCTAAAAAGGGAATTCTCAGCAGAGGAACTACGAATGGCTGATAGGCACCTGAAAAAGTGCTCTTCATCTTTAGCCATCAGAGAAATGCAAATCAAAACAACTTTGAGATACCACCTAACACCTGTTAGATTGGCTAAGATAAAAGGCACAGATGACAGCCTATGATGGAGAGGATGGGGAGCAAGGGAACACTCCTCCCTTGTTGGTGGGAGTGTAAGCTTGTTCAGCCACTTTGGAATGCAATATGGAGGTTTCTCAGAAAATTAAGAATCAATCTCCTCAAGGACCCAGCAATACCACTTCTGGGTGTATAACCTAAAGAGGCACATTCACACTCCAAAGGTATTAGCTCAACTATGTTCATAGCAGCATTATTTGTAATAGCAAGAACCTGGAAACAACCTAGATGTCCCTCAACTGAAGAATGGATTAACAAACTGTGGTACATCTACACAATGGAATACTACTCAGCAGTAAGAAAAAA
>PVIH01025311.1:0-20929 GCA_004025045.1 Sigmodon hispidus
CAAAAAAAAAAAAAAAAAAAAAAAAAAAAGAGAGAGAGAGAGAGAGAGAGAGAATGAATCATACATTTAGAAAACAAAAGATTAAATTTTAGTTAATGTCCCAAGACTTCAAAATCAATTTCTACAATCATTTATTGAAATGTAAATGTGGAAGCAAAAAATTGTAATTCTAAATAATACATTGCTATTGTCTCTCAGAGTTGAAATCTACTAAAATATAGACAAATTCTTAATGAGCTCAATTTTGGCAAACTTAGGTAAGCAAGTTTAGTCAGTAAATGCTTATAAGGTTGTGGTTATACATCACACATCATTTAGATTTTATTGTGTAAAGATATTAGGCATGGAAACATTACAACGTAAATTGAAACTTTTTAAATGAAAAGTTCTTAGTAAATTATAAATTCATAGTCATACTACATATACAATATAAAATTAAAACTGATTTGTTCTAATATGTACAGTAGTATTATAAATGTAGATTTTGTGTACTGAAATAAATAACAGTAACAGTACATAGGGTAAAGCATGGGCACATTATAGATCAGTGGGAAACAATGGCAAAGGAACACTATATAGACTCTCACATACACAGGTAGTTGCAGTGGAAGGGTATTACTGATGCTTCAGTTCTACTCTCAGCCTTCCCATGTATCCTCTCCACATATAAGTCACACCAACTTCATTTTGTCTCCATTGCTGGGTTAGAAGCTAGGGGCTCATGTATATTAGATAAGCACTCCATCAGCTAAGCCCTCAAGAGAACATTGAGCTCATCCATATTGTATGTGCTAGCATTCTAACACACTTTCCTGGAATCCTGATCAATAAGCAATAACCTGGACTTCCCAGTATCCTGAAGTCACAATCCCTTTAAGGACTTCCCAGTATCCTGAAGTCACACTCCCTTTAAGGAAAGACTCCTCCCCCTTAATTCTCACCACCCTGCCACCAGAGGTTGAGTGTACCTCTGCCTTTTTTCTCTCTTGCTTCCCTTTCTGTCCCTTCACTCTTCCCTTCTCCCTCTTTCTAATAAAACCTTCACATGACAAAACAATATTAAATCATTGCCATTTAATTTATTCTGCCATTATTGCCACTGTTCGCTTAATACAAAATCCTGAATCCATTCATTTGTTAATTCATATACAGAATACTCATATCTGAAGCATAAATATAGATACAAACTCAGTACTAGGTTGAATGGTTCCTCTTGTTAAATTTATGCAAGGATTTTAGGATTGTACTTTATTTTTAGGATGAGTCATCTTGCATATTTGCTAAGCACAGATATGTTCAAACTATATTGAGTACGCTCTAAATTTAAATATTTTTCTACTTATACAGTAGTAAGAGCAAATAAATATTTATGTGTAAGAATGCAACATAAAGTGAGGAAGTTGGAAGTGTTGAAACACAAATTCTCAGCAATTGGCAGAAGTTCTAAAATGTTGAGAAATCAAATACATACTTTTAAAGCCACATAACTTGTGACCATTGCTTACAGAAGGTCTTCATTATAAATTAATGGAAATTCTGTTGTACTGATACTGATTTTATGCTTTGTTCTAATTACCAAATACATGAAGCTGTTCAGCCTTAGAAAATGGCCTTCTCATGATCACATTCAAAATAACAAAGTCCAGGAGTCATTTGGAAACTCTTTCTATTAAGGCTAACAGTCACTCTTGGACCTGCGCTCCTGAGAACATTGTTCCTGAGAACTTCCACTTACAAATCTCATTCTCTCCTGGCACTGAGTGTATTCTGTAGCCAGTAGCATAGTCCAGTGCAACAAGACAACCACAGTACCATAGTGACTTCATCCCAGGGGGAAAGGACACTCTTATTCATTATAAAGTTTTTAGTTTGCTCAAATAATGTCCAACTCTCATGCATAATATTCTTGCTTGTGAAAAACCTAATCACACTTAAAACATCCTTCTGTTCTTCTGCCTTATATCATGTGAATTGAAGGCAATGGTAGTTACTGCAAATATACTGTTTCTTCTGGCTTGATTAAAAAGTGATTTGTTTTGATTCAGGAGACTTGTGTGCTCTGTCAACCTTAGAAAAGTATAATTGGTGTAAATATTAGCTTTCAAGTAACAAAACAAGTCAGAATTATGGATATCATTACTATTAAATTAGCAATTTCATTTGTTTCACAATATTTAATGTGTTTACTTTGTGCTGTGTAAATATGTACCAAACATACTTAATATTTCTCTTAGTGTGATGATTAATATTAGAAATTATGAACATTAATAATATAAATAATATTAAATATAAGTATTGCTACGTTTGACTTATACACCTTCCTAAATTGATGACATCCAAGAACCAATATTCTCAGACACAAAGGGACTAACACACACAATAACTTTCAGAGACTGTGACAATATGCACAAAGTTTGTATAGGTTCAAGCTAGCAGAGTTTCCAGAAATGAGAGGGATATATAAACATAAAGTTTTATTCCCTAATCAACAAATTATTTATAATTGGCAAGTGATTAGAAAGAAAAAATAGTTTTTGCTGTATAGATACATTACAGTTAAGGGCAGGGTCTATGCTTAGCAATTTATGGCAAACACAGAATGAACACAATGGTATGTTTGTAAACTCTTTGTCTCATCTTATGTTTGGGCATTTTTCTTCACTGGTCATTTGCTTACATATTTTGACTTCTGATTTTGTGGTTTTATGGCGTTGTCCATGCACTTGTGTACCTGTAAATATTTCTTGTGATAGTTCTTTTCTTATTGTTTTTATAAGAAAAAGAAGATGTGGACTTAAGGGAATGGAGAAATAGCAACAATCTGGAAAAAGGTGAGGAGAGGAGAAACTAGAAAGATTACATGTTATATAAGAAATTAAAAATAAATGAGTAACAAAATTTCATGAAAATATCAATTATACCATTTGAATTTATTGTTAAATACACAGCTAAAATTTTGATGCATAAAAGAAAACTAAACATTACCACACACAGAAACATATATATCATTTAGCATTAAGCTGTTAGTGAAATTGAAAATTCTGAAACTCCAGAAACTTTAATTTCATTATCCACTCTAAGGACTATCTTCTAAACGTTAACTCATTAAACTCACTTCCATAACTTGCGTTAAATCATTTCCTTGTTTAGAAGGTTGCATGAAGCTATCAAGCTCTGCTTAAGTTCTGCCCTTATGGTGATGGGTACACTGAGTGAAGAATCTTCAGATTGTCTTTAGTACTTATTGCTTACTGATTCTGAAGTCATTTAAAATATCTCAAAACTATATGTAGTTTATGCTCTTATATCCCTAAATAATCCTAAATTTTAGAGCTGGTGGAATAGCTTTTATTTTTATTCTTGGTGTACATAAAAATTTACAAGATATGGAATATGCTTAGTAAATATGTATTGACAGTGAAAATGACAACAGTGATATATTATGGAATTTAAATAAATCATTCCAATTTAAATAGCTGTAAAGAATTTTAGAAGGTTCATTTATTTATTCTATGCATTTAGAAAACAGTTTGGGAGCACAAAGCATCATAACATCATATGTAACACTGTGAGTAGAAAGATTAAATTGGCATTGTTTTGTTACTCATCCTAAAAAACAGAGATGTGAAAATTGATTATAGAAAAAGAAGGGGGGGAGGGAGTAGTTCTTTTAGACAGTTACTGTAGATTTTCATAAACTCAACTCTGCCTCTAAGGAAAAGCTAAATTAGTGTGTATATTTAACTAAAATCTTTGAAGATACATGCACAGGATTTTTAAACTTCATGAGAAAATATATTCCACAGAGTGCCATGAAGGTGACTAAGACAATTAATTAGATCAGCATTCACAAAGTACCATGAGTCAGACAATCATGGAAATTAGAGCAGAATAGGACCTTGGAGATCACCTTGTTCAACACCTTCATTTGGCAGATGAGGAAATTGAAACCAGATTGGCAAGGATAATTTCCCAAGGTCGCTCAGATAATTAGAAGTAGAACAAGGCCTCAGACATGAGTATTCAAAGTCCTAACTAGAGTCCTTTGAAGTGCATAAAGGTCACACTGCTTTAAGGTTTAAAACCTAAAATGGAATAAAGAGCTCAGTCATTAAGTCCAAAAAGTGAGTCCTCTTATAAATATTGGTTATAGAACCTATAATTTGTGGAGAGCACATGGGCTATACATTATCTTTTTTATTTAACTTAAAGTCCTTTTAAGAGATATCTACTTCTAGGAGAGCCTGTAAAACATTTTGTCTAATGGTTATTAGCAACAAGAATTAGTTGAAAATCAAGAAAGCATAGTACTGTAACTGCATAGCTCATCAGAGACAAAATTGATTTTATCCACAGTTCATCTGATAATATCTCAAGGAATTTTTTGTATTCCAAAAATGAAACTAGTGCTTAAAAATAAAATTACACCAGAATAAAAAGAAAGACACTAAAACTAGTTTTATAATATTTGTCTATAACTTATTTTGTGAGATAGCACACAGCCAATCAGCCACAGGGCACATTTTCTAATCTTTTTCTGCAGTTAAATTTACATAAGAACAAGTTAAGGTGTCTTCACTAAGATTAGTATAATACATTCAGCTTCAGATGATGTTTTCATAGAACAGTTGAACTGCTACAACTTTGGTGGCAGCTGAACTCACCACTATATGCGCTAAGAGGTTTCTGTGTTGCCAAGACTTGGAACAACAGTAAGAATGATTGAAACTCCTTAACACTGGAGCCCATTGAATAGCCTTGAGGTCCTACTCATTCATAAGAGAGATACTTCTATTTGCATGTGTTAGCATTTGAATCCTTTTCTTTCCATACTAGTATAAGCTCAATGGATAGCTGAAGTCGATTTGACTGGGGAATTAAGTGTTAACACAAGAGAAAGATATAATCAGAATTAGATAGAATAATAAGACTGAGTTTATGCTGATAGTAATTATTCCACTTTAAGGAAATATTGTCATATGTAACTAGGTGGTGACATGTTTAACAAAGCTAGTCTGGAATATAAGAGGACAGATCTACCCACAGTCAAGCCAGAAGGGTTAAAGAGGAGTAACTCATGCCTTTAATCTCTGCATGAAAAGACCAGGAGTGGAGGTCTATGTCTTTAATCCCATAACTCCAGAGACAGAGATCTTTCTGTGTTTCTGTGAATTTAAGGCCTAACTACCAAATAGTGGTAGCTCACACCTGTAATCTTATCTGTAGAATATGATGCAGAGTTTAACTCAGAAGTGAAAGAACTGATCAAAGAAAGTATTTAAGGTAGGTGTAGGAAGACAGAAATTTATTGTGTAGAAGAGAAAAGGAAAAAGGCTGAGGAAACTGGAAATAACTTTTACCTGGGCAAAATTTACTGTGGGTAGATTGTTCTCTGATATTCCAGACTGGTTTTATTAAATATATTACCACATAACTATGCTTTTAATATTTCATTGTGCAAAATACTGATTTAGTTTTCAACAAATACTTTGGTCTGACTGCATTTTGTGCTATATTATTTCTTCACATTGGATCCATGGAATTTACTGCCAAATTATAGAGAGATCAATTCTATATTCCCTTTTGAGAGACTATGCCCAAACTTTCTTCCTTGTGCTTCTGCTTACTGCTATAAGGCATTCTGTTAGTGCAATACTGCTGTCATCCAGAATTACAGTTCTATATGAATAACTATTTTCCACCTCAATATTAAAAGTTACTTTCTCAGCTGACAGAAAATACTCAAGTGCTTTTTTCTCTTTACTATTTACCTTTTCTCAGACATGTATGTAAAGTTCCAATGCACCCTCTATGCATTTGTGCAAATATTATCAGTTCAGAGACATGTTTCTATGTAAAAATAAACTTTTCAGCCTGTATAGGTATTTCTTAAATGTTAATGTCATGTGAAATTATTTCTACATTTATTGCTTATGGACCTATTTTCACTTTCATTCTTAAAAATGCATCTAAAACTTTAAGTAGTCCTGAGACTTTTTAAATGAAAACATAGACAAACTGTTTGCCTTTATTCACTCTCTGAGATGGTGCTGTAACAAAGCTTAAACAGTCACTCTGACAATTATTAGACAAAGGTTGTAGGTCTCACAATAGTGAATTTAATTTGATCATAGATAGAACTCATTTATGTAAATAGCTTTTCTGTACAGACCCTCTGATTCCTAAAACCTAACTACCTCTTCTCAAATTCCCACCCAGAGGCTTATATTGATAATAACTGCTTGGTCAGTGTGACTAACAAGTGTTTACAGCTTACATTGATCTATTTTTTTTATTTACACTTTGCCATGTAGCAGAAACTTTATTTTCATCTCATATTCACCTACTGCTCCCTATACAATTGGTGGGCAACTGCTGACTCTATCATCTTCTCAACATTATAAAGTCTGGTCACCCTACATATATTTTCTGCTTGTATACTTGCCAATCAGTGTTTTATTAAACCAATTTGCATAACAAATCTTGACATTATACAAAAGAATTATTTCACAGAACATTTATATCTTAAGTATGTAAATAATAATTTGAATCAATCTTGGTTGATTTATAGTATAAATAAAAATGTGAAAAATTATTAAATTACATCTTTTTATTATGAATAAAGTCTTATTTTTTTATCCATGTATCACCTTGCTCAGACTCCCTTCCCCCTCCTGCCTCTCCAAGTCACTCATTCTTTTCCCCATCAGTTTATCTCCTCCCCAGCAAGGGCAATAGGTCCCAAGGTCCCAAGGTGGCTTAGTTCAGCATCCACTCCAGGGAGATCTGCTTTCCTCACCCCAACATCAAGACTGGGTCAGGTGTTCCTCTGGAAGGAATGGGCTCCAAGGTGCCTGGTCCAAGGTGTTTCAGATCTCAAACTGTTCAGTGGTTGTGGTTTGCAGCTTAGACACACTTTGCTTTTGGTTTAAAGTCCACTAATGAGTGAGTACATCCCCTGCTTATCTTTCCGGGTTTGTGATACCTTGCTAAGGAGGATATTCTCCAAATCCATCCATTTGCTGTGAAATTTAGGATATAATTTTTTTGGTTTTGTTGTTTGTTTGTTTGTTTTACTGCTTAGTAGTAGTCCTTTGTGGAGATGGACAATAGTTTCCATTCTTCAGTTGAGGGGCATCTAGGTTGTTTCCATATTCTTGCTATTACGAATTATACTGCTAAGAACATAGTTGAGCTAATGCCTTTGAAGTGCGAATGTGCATCTTTAGGGTATATGCCCAGTAGCGGTAATGCTGGACCTTTGGGGATAGTGATTCCAAGTTTTCTGAGAGACCTCCATACTGCATTCCAGAGTGGCTAAACCAGCTTACACTCTGATCAGCAATGGAGGAGTCTTCCCCTTGCTCTGCAACCTCTCCACCATAGGTTGTAACCTAGGTCTTTTATCCTAGCCAATCAGATAAGTGTAAAGAAGTATCTCAAAGTTGTTTTGATTTGCATTTCTCTGATGGCTAAAGATGTTGAGCATTTTTTAAAGTACTTTTCAGACATTTGCAATTCTTCTGCTGAGAATTCCCTTTTTAGATCTGAACCCCATTTTTAATTAGGTTATTCAAGGTTTTAGGCTCTAGTTTCTTGAGTTATCTATGTATGTTAGCGATCAGTCCTCTTGTCACCTGTAGGGTTGGTGAAAATCTTTTCCCATTCTGTAGGCTGTTGTTTTGTCTTATTGACTATGTCCTTGGTTTTACAGAAGCTTCTCAGCATCAGGAGGTCCCACTTATTGATTGTTATTTTTAGTGTCTGTGCTACTGATATTATATTTAGGAAGTGGTCACCTGTGCTAATATGTTGGAGGGTATTTCCCACTTTCTTTACTATCAGGTTCAGTGTGGCTGGGTTTATGTTGAGGTCTTTGATCCACTTGGATTTGGGTTTTGTGCAGGGTGATAGGCTTGGATCTATTTGCATTTTTCTACACGCTACCATCCAGCTATGCCAACATCATTTGTTAAAGATACTATCTTTTTTCCATTGAATATTTTGGGTCTCTTTGTCAAAGATCAGGTATCCATAGGTTTTTGTTTTTTTGTTTTGTTTTTTTTTTTTGAGATAATGTTGGGATCTTCAATTCCATCCCAATGATCCACCAGTCTGTTTTTATGCCAGTACCAGGCTGTTTTTATTACTGTAGCTCTATAGTATAACTTGAAGTCGAGGATGGTGATGCCTCCTGAGGTTCTTTTGCTGAGCAAAAATTTTTTGGCACTCCTGGCTTTTTGTTATTCCAAATGAAGTTGAGTATTATTCTTTCAATTTTTGTATAATATTGTGTTGGGATTTTGATGGGCAATCTATTGAATCTATAAATTGCTTTTGGTAGGATTGCCATTTTTCCTATGTTGATCCTATCTATTCAGGAACATGGAGATATTTCTATTTTTTGATATCCTCTTCAATTTCTTTCTTTCATGATTTAAAATTTTTGTAAAATAGATCTGTTTCTTCCAAGGTATTTAATACTATTTCCAGCTATTATAAAGGATAATATTTCCCTTATTTCTTTTTCAGCTCTTTTATCTGTAGTGTTTAGGAGGGCTATTGATTTCTTTGAGTTAATCTTGTATCCTGCTACATTGCTGAAGGTGTTTATCAACTGTAGAAGTTACCTGGTAGAATTTTCTGGATCACTTATGAATGCAATCATATAATCTGCAAATAGGGATAGTTTCACTTCTTCTTTTCAAATTTGTATCCCCTTAATCTCCTTTCACTCTCTTAATGCTTTAGCTAAAACTTTGAGAACTATATTGAATAGATAAGGAGAGAGAGAACTAAATTACATCTTTAACATTGGATTAAGAAATTAACAAATACAGTTAATACCATTTCAAATTAATTTATATTTAATCCTTAGATAAATGTTTAATAATATTTTTAATTAGTCTATTTTATTAACATATGTTAATGATTAATTGTGACTTTTTAAAAATTGATTTATTTTATTATGTATACAGTATACAGAACAGGGTCATTATAGATGGTTGTGAGCCACCATATGGTAGCTGGGAATTGAACTCAAGACCCCTAAAAGAGCAGTCAGTGCTCTTAACCTTTGAGCCATCTCTCCAGCCCCAATTAATTGTGACTTTATAAATATAAAATAGTTTTAATATATTTAACCCTAGGATTATTCTCATGATTTTCATAAAATAAATCATCAATTTATTCTTGATCTCCTAAGTAACTCTTAGTAAATCTCTTTAATAACTCATTAAAATATCTTTATGCTTAACACATTATGAAATTTTAAATTATTTTAAGGTATTTTATGTTATCTTTTATAAAAAGCAAAATTTAAAAATAATAGAACAGAGTATTTATGTAGGCTTTCTCAAAGTAAGAATCTTAAATATTAGTTTGTTCGATATGTGCTTATTTTTATCTTGTCTTCTATCATCTTTAAATTGCTAAATGCACAGATTGCCAAATTACGTTAATTTTGTTTTATTTCTCTCTCAGTTGTGTGACTGAACAAATAGAGAATGCAAGAATTAAAGGAAATTCTACAGTAACAAAATGAATTTCCTTACCAATTTAAGGATAATAAAAGCCATTTGTAACATTTTTTAAAAAAATGATAAAAATGAGTGCAAAATTCATTCTTATATTGCAAATTGCTGAAATAAGGGAAGACTGAGTAGATACTACAGAGTTATCTACTTTCTTAGTACTATAATACATAGTCCTGTGCAAATGATTTCCTAAAGGTGAATTGAGTGGAATCTCCTTTATGATATCTGTGACACAACAGAATAAAGCTGTCCACCAATTCTACATGTAGCTTAAAAACAAACAATAGATTGGGATAAAATAAAAGATAAAGGCAATTATTAGACTTCTCAGTTATTTGGTTCAAAAATCATATATACACTGGTACTGTTCCCAATCCAGTTTATAATACAAGGTTATAGTCCCACATACCGATAGTGGAATAAATAATATTAGGAATGTAAAAATGTATACTAAGTATTAAATGTTCTAATAATAAGTGAATTTTTTGAATTTCTTGTTTGCTTTTCTTAGCTATAGAAAGCCATAATTATAAAATAAAACTTTATTTGGTTGTGGTAAAAATCTTAAGACATGATAATAATATGTACACATACACACACACACACACACATACACAAGAGAATAAAACTACAGTTGTCTCTCTAAAAATTCAAGTAATTTAAATCACAAAATTGTTAGGTTGGTTAATCAGCATTATTTACTTCTATAGTTTTTGTAAAGAAACTCTGTTGTATTAGGTACTGCTAGTTTGATTGCATATGTCAATGTCTTTTGATTAAAATTTATTGTTGATAAACTGATTCAAATAGAAACAGACAGAAATTTATTAAGTAATAAAATCTACAACTCTCTATTAAATGTCCAGTTTGTATTTGTATTTACTTTGGTTAAATTCAATTAAAAATAACAAAAATATGATAGTTTTTTTCTCATACCAGAGAAGTTCATAGAATTATGAAGAACAATATTTCCTAAAAATGAATTTTCTAGTACATGTGATATAAATGATTATTGAAAAACTTGTACATTAAATATAATTAGTACTTGGAATGCTGTTACAGCTTCCACTTATGAAGGTTTGACAAATGTTACAAACATGAATTCTTTATGCCACCATATATTACACAGTTGCAAGCACAATATTTAAAATATTTCAATATCTTTTTTATGTTTCTAAGTAAAGTTTCATGAGAAGAAGCAGTTGAAACATCTAATTTTATTGGCCAAGCCATGCTTTTACAAAGCAGATGGAACAGAAATTTCACTGTCTTTAGTTATACACACTCCAATTTTAGCCAAAACACAAGGAATATCTTCAGTTTTGTTTAGTAGTTCCATTTCCTGACAACCACTTCCTATTGTCATCATAGAAGGATGGCATTTTATTAGTCACAGAAGTATGAAGAGGCTGATAACAAATCTCTCCTCATTTTTTTTTTCGGACAGATTTCTCTATATAAAATAATTCTTAAATTAATCAAGCTTAGCTAGTAATTTGAAAACAACACAGAAGTGTCTTTTCAAAGTCAAATGATAGTAATTTTATTGTCTAGTAGATGAAGAGTACATGGAGAGACATTTTTAGCCAATAACATTTAAATAAGTATAGAACCATAATTTTAGTTTGCACTGCTACATTATTCATTGGTTTGGGGATACTTGTAATTCATGTAGTAGATAATTACAGCATTATGTTCTTTTAAATGGCATCAAAAATCCAGGTGCAGTTTCTAAAAACTGATGACAATAAGCCAATCTGTGTTTATAGTAGTCTGTCTATTGTGAAAAATGATCATGATATTGACATACATGATTGACACTTAAACTGCACGATGTAAAAAGCGAACAGGTTGCTTGAAAGTAACTATCTAGAAGTTCTCTTTATTTTTTAAAGTGTTTATGTCCAAGAGCCACAGAAAAAATGAAAGTCATATTAATTTAATGCTTGCAAATGAATCAGAGTGAAAATTGTGTAGCTACATTGCAAATCTAAAGTCAAGACAAAATTAGAAAAAAATAATGATCTTTGTATGCATAAAACAACTGTGATTAATATTTAAGCATAAAGTTTCAATTATAAAACAATAAAGAGAGCAAAAATAATGGACTTTCAAAACAGGTTCCATAAGTGGAAAAAACAAAGCAAAGCACAAATATAAAACAGTATGAGTTGCTGGCACAGAGAACCTTGTACTCTTAGAGAAATACTATGAAAACCAGAAATGTTAATAACAAATCAGTGTCTCTTCAATGGCAGACATATAAATTGACATATCCAAATTCCATCCAGAAATGAAAATGGAGATTGTTAAATATATAATGACCTTTTTGCCATCTGAGAAGACGGTCCCCACTCTTATTCCCCAGAATGATTATGCCAGACTCTTCCCTCTCTAGACCATTACCCATTCTTAGGGTAGATGTCACAGTATTTTATGGTCTGCTGACCTCTGTGGTAATGGTCAGAGAACACACTAGATTTTAGGGCTTTTAGTTATAGAACCCACTCCCATAGTAACATATACTTTTAGAAGAGTTTTTAATGTAATCACACTTTAAAAATTATTGTGCAGCTGAAATTGGAGTGATTAGATTGTTGTTGCCTGGAAACCTTTCCCCAAATTCTACTCTTTAAAATATGCTACATTTGACATTATACTCTACAAAATCTGACACATGTTGAGAAAGTAAATCTGCACTGGGTGGGTTTTCATTTTTATCTCTTGGATAGGTTCCATTCCCTGTCTGAATACCCGCAGGAACTCCCTCAATCATGCTGAACAAAAATCATTCTTTAGAAAAAAAGACTTTTAAGATGAGTGTTTCTATTCCAGAATCAGGACCTACCTTCTGGATTTGTTAATACACAGTTTCAATGTGGTTATGCTTAAAGATTTTTGGAAGTAAAAAAAAAAAAAGAAATAAGTAGGAGGATGTATGACCATAAAAAACTGAGAAAACATGTTTCAATACCAATTCTGCTTCCACCTTTACAGGTCCTTTCTTTTATCTTTTTTTAAACTTTGGATTCCTTTATCTCTCTGACTTGCAAGGTTTCTGAGTGAATAAGAGAGCTGACAGACCTAGAATTTTGATGAAACATATGAGTTTTCCCTTCAAACTGAAAGCAATCTATTTTTCTTTCTTCTGTCTCTTCCTGCTTCCTTCAGATTTCTCAGTGAGCATTCACAACTTTACAGCTGCCACAAAATCTTCATGCTTTGATATTTTTTAAGTGTTTTAGTCAAATTAACTGTTCTGTACAACCATTTCAGTTTCCTTCTTTAAGGTAGCTAGTTAACTTGTTTTAAATTTCTTAAACTTGGTGAGCTAATCTCATTAATCATACTTAATCATGCCAAAGCAGGAAAGACTTGCTGTCTGGGAATTGGTCCAAACTAAAGCAGGTCAGGTATCCTGGTGACTCCTGTCTACATTTCCTTAAAAACTGTGTTGGTTAAGCATTTATTTTATTTGAAACTGATTTTAAAGTGTTGTTATTTTATCATGATTTTCTTAACTTTATAGTTATGCATTTTGGAGTACCACCAAGAAGGGGCGGCTGCATAGATGGAAAGTGAATATCTCTGGCAGTTTTGGAGCTAACAGTGGTCATTGGTAAAATAATGATAGTGCAGTGTGACAGGCAGAGAAAGCTACTATTTGGAAATTCTTAAAAACAGGTGATCTTTCCAATATTGTCTTATTTTATTTATGACATGTTGTTGGCCCAGATAATTGTGGAAGCAACGCACCAAAAATGCAAAACCATCACTTAGCATTATTGTGTGATTACATTAAACAAAAAGTCCAAGAATTAAGATGAATACAATTTGCTTTCCCATCTCTACTTACCTGTACCATAGTTTCTTTTACTTACAGAGAACTAATCCTAACCATTCATATTACTATCAGATGAAAAATGGTTGAACATGAACTGTTTCTTGTAGTAAATGAATTTTCATTAGAAGCCATGAAGTAGGAGACATCATCACATTTGACAAGGATAAGATGGTGAAAGTGACTCCATTCTAGAACTAAGTGTTAAAAAGTGTTCTGTGTTTTCTCCCTCTTCTGGGCATATACTGTGGTGGAATACAACTATCATGCCATTAAGATATTTAAAGATGATTTGGACAGTTGTACTTGCCAGAAATCCCTGAGCTCCATCTAATGCTATTGCATTAGAGCCAGAGAGAAAGGAGTTTTCTTCAGGCTGGATCACCATTTGACATGAGGTGGTTTGACAGTTTAACTTCAAATCCTTAAAATGTATATAGGAGCTTATCCAAAATATTTTTTGTTATTTGTAGTTAAATTTTAAGCTAATTAATACATTTATAACATTATTTTATAGTTTATTATTAAGGGAATATGTTATAAGAGGATTATATATTTGGTATGAGAAATTACCATTATTCATATGATAAAATTAAGGAAGAAAATAAATTTATAAATTATTAATTATAAATAATAAATAGTTAATAAACCCCTATTTATGATTTTTTAAGTAAGCAATTAAGACTAATTTTTGTGTAGTTACCTGTTTAGTCAGTAAGAATAAAAAACATAAACAAATTATCATCTTTTAACTGACTATAAAATGTTCCACAGATATTATTATACATTGAAGTCATAGTGTTAGTTATTTCTCCAAAATATTTTAACATATTTTTTATTTGTCTTTACTAATTTTATTTTAATAACCCAATTTTTAAATATTGAATTCACTATTAATTTACTTAAAACTGTAACGCATCTCAAAAAATTTTTTTTACCAAAGTCCCAAGTTTTTTGGGATATATATTCAGCCTCCAGAACTTACTGACCATGACAAGTTGTAAAATTTCTGCTTTTTCTTTTCTCATTAGTATGCAGTGGCTATAGCTTTTACATAATACACTATTGCATTAATTTCTTACCTTTAAGTAACTCATTCATCACAAAACTTAATTCTGAAACAATCTTTTTATCTTAGTTATATAATTGAATATTTAGGTTAACAAAATATATACTTCTTTGTTTTTCTTTCAGTTTTCTCTTCTTTTGTTTTTGACAGTGTCTTACTATTTTTCAAATATCCTATACTTTTAGAGAAATCATTTTTTGATCAACTTTTATTTATGAGTAACTATTAAATGAGACAGTTTCAAAACATTAGAATGTCTGTAAATGAAATGGGTATGGATTAATAGCAGAAACCAGTGATTGCACATTTACTATATAAAGGACATTTGTTAATTACTTGAAATAAAACAAACTATGTAGTTTAAATATCACAAATAAATTAAATATATTTAGTTGTAATGTTGTTATTAGGCTTCATAGTAGGTGGATAAGACTGTATAATTTTTTTATTAATTAGAAAATTAGACATAAAATAAACTGTGATATAGTATGGCTTTGTATCCTGCCCACAATTGTATCTTAAATAATTATAGCATAATTATTTGAACTAGGATCTTTAAGGAGATTTTCCTTTTAACTTTTAGATTACCTCCCCAAAGAAATATGAATGAGAAAAGTACATTGTGAGATTATGAAAGCCCATTTTCCTAGTAAGAAGAATACAAGAAACTAATGTAGGTTGTCTTTCTGTATGCTGTTCATAAAATACCTGTCTTGGTCTATGGCAGGCATCTAAGAAGGTTGGGAAATTGGAGCATAGATAGGGGAAGGAGGGTGGAGTCAAGAGAGATCCCATCCAGCCACCAAGAATCAACATGTGAAAATAACACAGGTAAGCCAAAGGCCACGTGGCAAGACAGATTAATGAAAATGGGTTGAATTAAAATACAGGAGCTAGCTAGCAATATGAATGAACTATAGACTGAGCAGCAAGAAATTAATATCAGCATCTGAGTTATTTTGGGGGACTTAAGCAGTTGTGGGCAGTTCGAGGTCTTAAGACTAGGCCAGACCAGAAACCTCTTATTATAGTAAACATGTATATTATAGAATCACATATGACAAGTTTGCAAATTTGAACAATAAATATACAGATCTCTATCTTAAGAGAAATTCAATATAATCTCAATCTGAAGCAAATAAGATACATTACAACTGGATGGATGACATTCATTGGAGTAAGAGCTCTAGAATCAGAACCAAGGGGAAAGATGCAGGTTTTGAAACACTTTTGGGGTGTGTACTGCATGTGTGTGTGTATGTTTGTGTTGTACAAATATGTGTGTAAATATGAGAAGAGTTTAAACCCGTAGAAATAAGAACATGAGATGACATATAAAGTAGGAGACATTTTATCTCCTTTATGTGTGTTAGAATACAAGCACAGAAAATCAGGTGAGTTGGAAATGGGGCTTAATCTCAGAAGATCTGGAAGAAGGTGAGTAAATATGAAAGAACTAATTTTAAAACTTAGGTTGGGTTTGGAAGCCTCTTGGACAAAGGCAGACATTTTTTTTCTTCTTCTTGACAGTGAATTCATTTTGTTCTGCCATGAAATAATGCGCTTATTATATCCTTCCCATTCCTTCAATTCTACTTTGTTAAGTTTATTTTTTATAGGTAAAATGGTAATTATGAAAGAATAAAAAACACAGTATATTCTTTTGAAGTGAATAGCATTATAGAAAAGAGAATTTGTTAAATTTATTATATACCTGTGACATCCAAATCAAATGTGTCTGTGGACATATTTTTATTACCACCATAAATTCTTATAATTTTCTATAATGAACCAAATAAATTGTTTTACTAACTTCATACAAATATTTCTCTCAATGCAGATAAATAAATAAAACACATCATAACATTTGAAATGAAAGTCTCAATGTTCTTAAACCTCCCTTCCAGGATGAAAAAGTACAGTGATAAGAGGAAGGATAGCTAACACTAATGATGTTTGAGAAAATACGAAAATCTACTCTTAACATTGCTCTTGGTTACTAGAATTTGGTCCTAAATTTCTATTGACGGAAACACCACTTTGGATTTAGCACATGAGAAAATCAACTTAGTAGTAACTAGGAAGTTTCTTCCCTGCATTCTTACTTTCAGAGTGCAAATAAGTGGTCTGAAGAACAGGGAATAAATCATCTTCAACAGAGCTAGGATTCACACTAGCAACACTCATGATTGTCCCTCTCTCTACTTAAATCTTCTCTACAGGAGGCAAGGTAGGACAGAGAAGAAAGTACAGAATAACACAATGGCTGCCAGAGGGGAACCCTTATAGACTTGTGGTTATTTGTATCTTTGTAAATATGCTAGTGACAGTGAATCATGGTCTGCTGAAAGAATAGCAGATCAGTCATATCTTTCTATGAGCAAGATGAGAACAAAATTAAGAACAGATCTTTTTGACCTTAGTGTAAAAATTTATAAGGCTCATAGTGGTCTGTTGAAATTTAATGAAATTATGAGCAAGATATAATATTTGTTTCTAGAGGTTTGTTCTCAGTTACTAGTAAGGCACACACCGCACACACACACACCCAAACACACACACAAATATGATTACCTAATTGTAGTATGAAGCCATAAAGTTAATTTGCAACACTGCTAGTCAGTTAAGAAAAGTTGTAATAAAGTGAATGAACATTTCAAATGAATTCCTAGCAAATCAGAGGAAGAAACTGGATTTAAAAAATTGGGATAAGTCACTCTAAGGGCAGTAGGGGAAAGGGAGCTTGAACAAGGATATACATGGATAAAAATTATGAGTTTATTCATAATAAAAAATTGAGATAAGAACTACTATTTGTAGCGGGAAATCAGGAACTATATATGTGAACGATTGCGTCATAGGACTGGAGACAAGTGGGGCATGGTTAACTGAAAAGGATTCCGGAAGTAGACCTTCAAGGGAGAGAACCAGGACAGGAAGTCATCATTCTCTCACGTGAGTTCCCCTACCGGGTGCGCAGTTCGGCCCAGCTGCCCGGGAGTTCGGACGTACAGCGTGGGATGAAGAATCTTCCTTAGAAAGGCTCCGGTGCGCTGAAACCTCATCCTGTCATCTTCTCTTAAAACCGGCTCTGTTTAGTAAGCGATTTTCACAAAATAAACCCCGTTTAAAACATATCTCAGGGCGGGTTTTTATCGTGATAATTGGCGCCTGAACACGGGGCTAATTCTACAAACCCGCCGGGTTCCTCACTCACCCACGGAGCTGGTCTGAACTTGGTTACCAGCTGTGCACATGCCTGTACGCAACCAGGAACGAATCTACCCGCGGCAGACATCCTAAGAGACGGATTGACCCGTTCTAGTGGAGCACACCTGGTAGGATTTGTTGAAAGATCTGAGAAAGACCCTCCCAGTCGAATCGCCACCTCATTTCCTGCACCATTGCTGCCGCTGCTGATCATGACAGCGACATCTGCTGGCCGTAAGTTCTCATTACATCTGAGTATATTTTTTTCTTCCTTTTCCTTTCTACATATTTTTTTTCCTTTCTACAATGTCTTACCAGATAAATGTTCAGAATTTTTCTCACTTTGTCACAATGGTGATAGAGGATTATTTTCAGGATTACGCATTTGGAGGTTATCTCCACCCAGGAGTCCTTTTGCTTTTTTGTGTGATAATGTACTTCATACTTAGATATTTTAAGGCATCTCAACATAGAGAGTATGAGGCTAAGATGTCTGGCATGGATGAACGTATTAAGACACTCCAGAAACTCATTGTTTCCATAGAAGAGAGGTCTATTTTGATCACAGAGGAATTTAGAGCTCATATTGCTGAAAATTTTAGGAAATTGGATGAAAAACTTAAAAAAATGGATGAAAATTTTAGGATAATGGATGGAAACTCTAGGAAATTTGAACAGAAGATAGTAGAACGGATAGATGTGGAGACAGGGAGAATTTCCCATTCTATGAAATTGTTGGAGAGATCATTTATAGAAGACTATAAAACACTGGAAAAGACCATTACCACTAGGTTACAAGATTATGAGGCTCTCTTGGAGGTTTTAGAAAAGGATCTTGAGGCAACACCTACTCAAGATAACCCAGAGCCCCCTCTTAAATGGTGCTACTGCAGGGAAGGTTCTTCACCTAGAGTGGCTACCATGAGGGGACTACCCCCCATCCCTCCAACTCTATTCCCAGTTGTGGCAGAGGCCAAAAAACCACAACCACGTGGAAAGGCTTCTGACAACGTGGGATACAATTATGAACCTATACCCATGAAGGATTTAAAACAAATAAAGGAAGCCATAGTGAACTATGGTGTACACTCATCTTTTGTGAGGCAATCCTTGAATTCATGGTCAGCACAGAATTGAGTAATTCCTGATGACTAGAAGAATTTGGCAAACGCAGTGTTGAATGATGGCCAAAACTTCCAGTGGAGGAATTGGTTTAGAGAAGAGGCTAAAGCCTTGGAATCTTGAGATCAAACTGGAAATGTTATCATCTCCAAGGACCAAATCGTTGGGGAAGGCCAGTTTGCTGATTTATCAGTTCAGGCTACTTATGATGACCATGCTCTGTTGCTGTGTTGTACTGCCGCCTTAAATGCTTGGGAAAAGATTTTGGACCCAGGACAGAGAATTGAGTCATATACCCAGATTAAACAAGATCCAATAGAGCCTTATGCAGACTTTTTACAGAGGTTGACTCAGGCTGTAAATAGAGCAGTGTCAGATCCAGAAGTTAGGAAACAATTGATACTCTCTTTGGCCTTCAATAATGCTAATATGACATGTAAAAAATTGATCATGCCATTAAAGATCAGGGGTGCACCCTTAGATGAATGGATTCAATATGCACTTAATGCTGAATATCTATACCATAATGAAGAGAATTGGGTAGGTCAAGCCATTGCTAATGCTAAGATGAGAAATCAAGGCATTATTTGCTTCAATTGTGGTAAGCCAGGTCATATAAAGAGAAATTGTAGACAAAGCAAATGTGGGAACTTTTCCAATCACAGGAGTGACTTAAACAGAAAGCCACTAACTCCTGGACTATGTAGGAGACGTAACAAAGGTAGACATTGGACGAATGAATGTAGATCTATAAGAGACAAAGATGGCAAACTTTTACCATCGGGAAACGTAACTCAGGGCTTCCCCAGGGAAGCCCCCAAGAATCAGACCTCCAAGTCAAAAAGGGTTCAGTCATATCCAGTCACAGTGGAAGAGCAGTGTCCTCAGGACGAGTAACAAATTCCAAGTCTGAAACAGTAGATCATGTAACCATAGACAATAGATTGCCCTTACAAGAGTATTTGATGGTATCCAGCAAACCAATAAAACGCGTATGTTGGCAGACCTCCATAAATGAACAAAGACCAAAGTTGACAATAAGAATAGACAATATTTTTATGCAGGGCTTAGCCGACATGGGGGCTGATGTTTCAATCATAACTCAGCAGGCCTGGCACCCCAGGTGGCCTCTGAAGGAGGTAGACATTCAATTTTTAGGTATTGGGACATTGTCTCAGGTAAAACAGAGTGTGAGGTGGCTAGAATGCATAGGACCAGAATGACAGAGAGCGAGATTGAAGCCATACAGGGCCAACATAGCAGTGAACTTATGGGGTTGTGATCTCCTACGACAATGGAACACTCAAATTAAGATTGTTCCAAGCCTACATAATAGCCAAAGAACTAATCGTGGCCTTGAAGGTAATACCTCAAGAGGCTACATAAAACAGCCATCGGTCATTCAGGTTGCACAAAGATGCAGTTTTAAAACTGCAAGCACCCCTAAGACACTAACAGCCCTGCCTTTCAAATGATTGACGGATAAACCTATTTGGGTCCAACAATGGCCTTTGACAGAGGAGAAATTGATAGCCCTAGAACAATTGGTGCAGGAACAGTTACAAGCTATACATATTGAAGAATCGAGCAGCCCATGGAATTCCCCTGTATTTGTGGTCAAGAAGAAGTCTGGGAAATGGAGAATGGTGATGGATTTAAGAGCAATTCATAAGGTGATTCAGCCCATGGGCACCCTACAATCTGGTATACCTTTACCTTCTTTGCTACCTAAAGGATGGTCTATAATAGTTATTGATCTGAAGGACTGTTTTTTTACAATACCTCTATAGGAACAAGACAGGGAGAAGTTTGCTTTCACTGTACCTAATTTTAATAATTCATACCTGGTAAAAAGGTACCAATGGAGGGTCCTTCCACAAGGGATGTTGAATAGCCCCACCCTATGCCAATATTTTGTCCGACAGCCATTGGAAGTAATACGCAAACAATTTCCACAATCTATCATTTACCATTATATGGATGATATATTGTTAGCGGACCCAGACATAAACACCTTAGAAAGACTGTTTGAGGAATTGAAGAAGGTGTTGCCTGATTGGGGACTTCACATTGCCCCTGAAAAAATACAAAGAGGGGATTCTATCAATTATTTGGGATATAAAATAGGCTTGCAAACAATTAGACCTCAGA
>PVIH01025312.1:0-20927 GCA_004025045.1 Sigmodon hispidus
ACAATGGGAGCTCAACTCTCCCTCCCAGGCTGGGATAAAGGCACTGAGGCCTCTAGCCCCCTCCTGACCTCTGGGCGGGGTCCGAATCCGCCCCTCTGAGACCCCAGCAGTTGGTTCGCTCAGTTCGAGGTCGTGGCAGGGTTTCCCTCAGCAGGAGCCGTGGAAGTGGTCAGGTACAGCGTCCACCTGCCCCTGCCCCAGAGAGCGCTGGGATTCTGCAGCCAGCGCTGGGTCCCGGAAGTGGAAACAGCTTCTTGCAGGTTTTCAAAGAAGAACTAATACCAATACTCCTCAAATTGTTCCACACAATAGAAACTCTTTTTATGAGGCTATAGTCACACTGATACCCAAGCCACACAAAGATGCAACAAAGAAAGAGAATTACAGATTAATCTCCTTCATGAACATTGATGCAAAAATAATCAAGAAAATACTGGCAGACTGAATTTAAGAATATATCAAAAAAATTATCCACCATGATCAAGTAGGCTTTATCCCAGAGATTCAGGGATGTTTCAACATACAAAAAACTGTCAATGTCATCCATCATATAAACAACTTGAAAGAAAAAAGAAACTCATGATCATCACATTAGATGCTGAAAAAGCCTTTGACAAAATGAAACACTCCTTCATGATAAAGATCCTGGAGAGATAAGGGATACAGTGGAAATTCCTAAATACAATAAAGGCATATACAGCAAGTTGACAGCCTACATCAAACTAAAAGAAGAGAAACTCAAAACAATCCCACTAAAATCAGAAACAAGACAAGGTTTCCACTCTCCCCATATATATTCAATATAGTTCTTAAGGTTTTAGCTAGAGCAATAAGAAAAAAAGGAGATTAAGGAGATACAAATTGAAAAAGAAAAGGTCAAACTATCACTATTTTCAGATGATATGATAGTATACATAAGTGACCCCCAAATTCTACCAGGGAATTCTTATAGCTGATAAAACACCTTCAGCAGTGTAGCAGGATATAAGATTAAGGCAAAAAATAACAGCCTTCCTATACACAAATGGTAAAAGAGCTGAAAATGAAATCTGGGAAATATCACCCTTTACAATAGGTGCAAATAATATCAAATATCATGGGGTAACTCTAACCAAAGAAGTGAAAGACCTGTATGACAAGAACTTTAAGTCATTAAAGAAGACATTAAAGAAGATATCAGAAAATGAAAAGATCTCCCATGTTCTTGGATAGGTAGGATCAACATAGTAAAAATAGCAATCTTACCAAAAATCAATCTACAGATTCAATTCAGTTCTCATCAAAATCCCAACACAATTCTTTACAGACCTCAAAAGAATAGTACTCAACTTTATATGAAATGACAAGAAACCTAGGATTGCCAAAACAATATGTTTAATAATAGAACTTCGAGAGGCACCACCATTTCTGACTTCAAGCTCTATTATAGAACCACAGTAATAAAAACAGTTTGGTACTGGCTTAAAAACAGACTTGAGGATCAATGAAATTAAATCAAAGACCTCAACATTAATCCACACACCTATGAACACCTGATTTTTTTTTACAAAGAAGTAAAAAAAAAATACAATGGAAAATGGTAGTATCTTCAACAAATGGTGCTGGCATAACTGGATGGTAGTATGTAAAAAAATACAAATAGATCCATATCTATCACCCTGCATAAAACTCAAGTCCAAGTGGATCAATATAAATATTGATGCTCAATATAAATCCAGTTGCCCTGAACCTGATAGAAAAGAAAGTGGAAAATATCCTTGAACGTACGTGGCCATTTCCTAAATATAACATCAGTAACATAGACACTAAGAATTACAATTAATAAATGGCACTTCCTGAAATTGAGAAGCTTCTGTAAGACAAAGGATGCAGCCAATAAAGTAAAGCAACAGCCTAAAGAATGAGAAAAGATCTTCACTAATCCTACATCTGACAGGGGATTGAACTCTAAAATATATAGAGAACTCAAGAAACTAGAGGTCAAAAATCCAAACAACTAAATTCAAAGATAAGGTTCAGAGCTAAGTAAAAAATTCTCAACAGAAGAATTTTAAATGGTTGACAAACACTTACCTAATTGCTCAACATCCTAACTCATCAGAGAAATGAAAATCAAAAGAACTCTGAGATTCCATTTTACACCTGTCAGAATGACTAAGATCAGAAACACAAATGACACCCTATGCTGGAGGGGATGTGGAACAAGGGGAACACTCCTCCATTGCTGGTGGGATTGTAAACTTGTACAGCCAGTTTGGAAATTAGTATGTTGATTTCTCAGAAAACTGGGAAATCAATCTATTCAGTGATCCAGCAATATCACTATTGGGCATATACCCAAAGGATTCATATTCTTATCCCGAGGGAATTAGCTCAACTATGCTCATAGCAGATTTATTCATAATAGCCAGAACCTGGAAACAGCCAAGATGCCCCTCAACTGAAGACTGAATTAAAAAATTGTGGTACATTTACACAATGGAGTATTACTCAGCAGTAAAAGAAAAGAAATAATATCCTGAAATCTACAGGCAAATGAATGGATCTGGAGAGTATCTTCCTGAGTGAGGTAACACAGGCCCAGAAAGATGAACACAGGTGTGAAACAAATAATAATTAGGCTAAAATTTATAAATCATCAAGCAGCTAGGTAATAAGAAGAACTTAAGAGAGATATCCATGGATCCCCTTGGGAAGGGGAAATAGAGAAAATCTCCTGAGTAAATTGTGATTATATAGGGAAGAGAGCAAGGGGAACTGGGAAGATAACATAA
The DNA here is from genome assembly GCA_004025045.1 of Sigmodon hispidus. NCBI lineage: Eukaryota > Metazoa > Chordata > Mammalia > Rodentia > Cricetidae > Sigmodon > Sigmodon hispidus. The sequence continues at coordinate 2,775 of PVIH01025312.1, forward strand.
AAGCATGGGATGGCTGAATTGGGGGGCAACAAAGAGGGAGAACAAAAAATAGATATCTTGATAGAGTGCCATTGTGGGGTTAGAGAGAAACCTGGAGCTAAGGAAACTCCTAAGTACTCACAAGATGGCCCCACCTAGGGCTCCAAGAAATAGTGGAGAGGGTGCTTAAACAAGCCTTCCCCTATATGGATGACCACTCTAATTGCCATTGCAGAATCTTCATCCAGCAACTGATAAAGGCAGAAGCAGAGATCCCTAGCTAAGCAACTGGTAGAGCTCCCAGTCCAGCTGAAGAGAGAGAGGAGAGAATATATGAGGAAAGGGATGGGGATCATGAGGAGGAGACCCACAGAGATGGCTGACCCGAGCTATTGGAAACACACTGACTCTGAAATGACAGATAAGGAACCTTCATGGAAAGAACATAAACCCTATGAATATAGATGGTGTGGGCAGTTTGTGTATCCTCTCTCTAGGACCAGAATTTATTCCTGGTACATGAACTGGCTTTTCAAAGCCCATTCCCCACAGAGGAATACCTTACTCAATCTTGATAGTGGGGAAAGCAAATCAGTCTTACCTCAACTGGATATGCCAAACAAAATTGACTCACTTTGGGAGTCCTTGCCTTATTTGGGAAATGGATGGGGCTATGAGGTGTGGGGAAACTGAGGGAGGACTGGGAGGAGGAGAGGGAGGGGAACGGTGGTGGGTATGGGAAAAAACTTTTCAAATAAACAATAAATAATAAAAATAGTGTTTGTTGTGCAAACATGAAGGCCTGAGTTCAAATCTCAAACACCCCCACAAAAAGATATAACCTCTGCTCTGTGTAGTGCAGGAGGGACACTAGAACTTGTTAGTTCCCAGACTAACTGAAAGATGAAGATGTTTAGGTTCAATAATAGGCCTGGTTTTAAATGAATAAGGTAGAGAGCAAAAGAGGACATCTAACCTCCTCTTCTGGCCTCCATATTTGCATGCACCTACACACATGCACATACACTGAACACACATACCATCATACATACATAAAAGGAAAGAATCTCTTGCTCTACAAATTTCCTCTATAGAAGAATATACTATGAGCATATAACTTTCCATAATAAATAGAAAAGCCATTTATTTTCTCTGCTCCTGAATGGTTATTATTTATGTGGAAATGAAACAACAAAATAGGTCAAAAGGACACAATCTTCACTCTGCACACAGTGATAAAAAATGATATGCTTTGGGTTTTTCTAATCATCTCAGATAGCTACTGATTTTTTAAGAATGATGTCCTACAGGTTGTCCTTACTGACACTGAGCCAGAAGCTATAGCTCCATACTTAAGTGTTTCACAATTACCTTCCTCAGGATGTTAATTATTAACTTGGATTCCTCTCCTGGATGACTCAGTGAGCTATAATGGCCCTGATGGTAAATACTTATGGCAGGACTGTGAAGCAATCATCCTCTTAAAGAAGGACTAGATCAGTAAAATAGAAATGGCCCCCATAAATCCTAGTTTCTGACAGGTCTCAGGTAGGTGTTCCCTCCAGCTAAGAAAAGCCATCTGGCATGTCCAGCACAATCTGCTTTACTGAGCTAGAATTACATAGCTCTACTACAGCTACTTTACCTGTAGGAAACTATATCTTTCTAAAGAGATTTTTCTCTTGGATCTTATCTGTCTTGCCCCCTTGCTCACTGTTTGTGTGACAGCTGGGGATTCTAGCAAGCTGAGATGAAATTTTAAAAAATGCAAGTAGTTTGTTCATGAGTAAAAGCTTGTGAAAATGACAAAAGAGAAGGACCAGGATTGGACAGGCAAAACCTTCCAAATTTTGATGCTGATTTGGTGCCCAGGGAAATCTAAAAAGCAAGACTAGGTAAAAAGATTTTAGACTGCCCTGCATTGCATCTATGACAAAATCCTAGCCTGAGAACCTAGATTGCCTGTTAGGGAGCAATGTAAGATTTCTGGAGCCCTGTTTTGCTTGGTCATCACGTGTGTATAGTCTTAGCTGCAAAGATGGAAATTGGCAACTAAGTGAATTTTTTACAGTAGGATGAATGGGTCATTCCTTGGAAGGAAATTTAGAGGTACACCTCCTTAGCTGCAGTATTATCTTTTTGTGAGTACAAGATGTGTTTGGAGAATACTTAAATGCAAAATGGGATGGCAAATAGGACTTCACAGTCTTAATGGTCAGAGTATGAAAGAAAATACTGCTGTGGAGTAGCTGATGGTCTTTCATTTTTTCTTCTGTGAGAAAAAGTCTCAGTCTGTAGCACGGGCTTGTCTCAATTTTGCATTAGTCTGTCTGCTTAGTTTTAGAATGCTAGGATGACAGATGTGAGCTACTTCTACTTACCTTTTTCCTTGTCTAGCCCCAGTGTTTTGAGACTCATTGTAGTATTACCACTATTAGCTGACTATCCTCTGCAGTCTTTTCTAACTTCTCTGAGTATTAGCTCCCAGATAAATGATAAAAGAACATCATTAAAAAGACCATCATATGGGTGAAATGGCACTTATTGAATTCTCTTTGTCATTTTTTTTAAGTGAATCTTCTTTCTCTTTGACGAGGAATTCTGACCTTTAAATTAAGCTCAATTAGTCTGATTAAGACCAGTCTGGCACCTGGAGGTTCTAGGAGAGCCATGTCTGATTATTTTGGGATTATTAAAGTGAGATGTATTATTAGCATTTACGTGCTAGGTTTCTTTTCTTTGCAATCCAGAATTAAATGAGGCAAGAATGGAATTTATTGACTTAAGAAAGCAGTCTGTGAGAGGGCCAGAGATGAATGGATTTACACTAATTGGAATTAGAGATTGGAAATGCCACCAGATTTTCATTTTCCCTTGTCATCTCCTTGTCTCTTTGTTTCAGCATTCCTCTCTCAGGTGGTCTTTCTCTTCAATGCTCATATTTCTCTTTTCAGCCAGGAAAGTGTATATGAGTGAATCCAGGAGCTGCCAAGAAGTTATATTTCTTTGACTTTATTTAATTCACCAAATTTTGGGATGGTCAGTTCCTACTTAAATCAGACAGAGGAAGGTAGAACAGTTCACCACATAGTTTCACCAGAGCCCTTTTATTCAAGATCTGAATTCTGAAACTAGAGATCTCCATTGCTTAGGCAAAGAAGTGAAGCAGCCTTAGTTTCTTTTTATCAGCACTCTCATTCTTTTTATGTTAATCATTAGCAAGTTGTAGAATGTATGGCCCTTGGAGTGCATTGTACTAGAAGTGGTTGTGTGATCAAGGATAGTCATTTCATCTTTTAAAAGCACAAACAAAAATCCCTCTTCTCCCTTTCTCTCTTAGGATCTTGCTATGCAGCTCTGTGTGTCCTGAAATTCCCTTTGGAAACCAGGTTGGCCTCAAACACAGAGATCTGCCTGCCTCTGTGCCCAATGCCCCAGTGCTGCTTAAATTTTTACTGTACATTTTTCTCTGTGCTATGACTTGAGCATGAGTTGTCTCCCACAGGATCATGTTCGAGGTGCTTGGTTCTTAGCTAGTGTCACTATTTTAAGTGGCTTTAGAAATTTGGGGAACTGTAGTTAAATTTAGGAAGTGATCACCTGTGCCAATGCCTTGGAGGGTATTTCCCACTTTCTTTTCTATCAAGTTCAATGTGGCTGGGTTTCCATCACATACCCTGCCACTATGCTGTTCTTCTCAAATGCCTGGAACCAAGCAAACTTTGTACTGAACTTTCTAAAGCCATGAGATAATATAAATCTACCACTTCAGTAGCCTTCTCAAGTTATTTTGGTTAAAAATATAAGAGTAACTAATATCATCTAATATTTTATCCTACTTTAAGTTTCAGCTCATTTTGTTGCTATAAGAAAGTACTCAAATCTGGATATTGTTTTGCCCTGAAGAGAACACCAGAAACTCAAACTTGAGGAGGTACCCATCCTTCTGCAAATTGGGTTTTAAAGGCAAAAACTATAAGGTTATACATCAATTAGGAGTCTTAGTATAGATACATTTCTGATTAGCAGTATAGATACATTTCTGATTAGCTCGTTTTTTGGGGAATTTTTAAGAGTTCCTTTGTTATCTTAACTGTTTGACAAACCTTCCTCTATTCACTGTATCCTGGGTTGGGACATTTAGTGGCTATCAAATGCCCCCAGGCTATCTCTGGTGCTAAGACATTCCATGGTTAATTAGCTGCTATCAGATAGCCTTAGGCTATCTCTCTGTTTTGTACTTTGTACTTCAGCAGAACCCAGGCTTGTTTCAAGCTGTAGTTCAGGGATTTTTGCTCAAAAATGGAGTTACTTCCCTGGTTCTCTAAACATTTCATAAAAAATAGAGCTTTATTTGACTTGTGACTTTGGAGGCTGAGAGGTTCAAATACATGCTGTCATCTTGCAGTCTCCCTAGTTTCTGCTGCATCATAATACAACAGAGTACATCACATTGTAAGCTAAACAAAAGCATAGTAACTTAAGATGTTTTTTCATGTTAGCCACCATTTTATGACTTCATCTAGTCCTACTAGCTAGCCAAGATCCCATCTCCAAACATCATTAATATTTAAATTTAGAGATTTAGTCTTCAGTACATGAACTTCTGGGAGGCAGATTCAAACTACAGTAGCTGGAAATCAGTTAATGTATAGTACTTTCAGAGCAGACTTCAAGGCAAAGACTGGGGCAGATTTACCTTTCCTTTTTTGAGGCAGGGCTAGGGAAGGGTGGGAGTGGGGTTTGCCTTATTACTCATGAGATGGGGAACAAATCATTGCAGCATTACCACAGTGGTAAGATATAAAATGGAAGCCAATAAAGTGTACAAAACTGTGCTAGTTAGTTACCTGTGAGGGCCTGGGGTTTAGTTTCCTTAGGAACTTTTGACAGAAGGTATCTTCTATTAAGGGATAAGAAAGCTAGAATTGTTTATCTAGCAAATTGATTGAGGACTGCTTCTGAGGTTGTTAACTTTATGGCTATATGCTGAAAGTGAGAGAATTTGCAGTTAGAGGATATTTTCAGGCAAGGATTTTTTTTCATATCTTCTGTTGATAGCTGTTGGGTTGGCATGTGTTAGAGTGCTATGTACATTACTTATATAGTTCTATATAGCACATTACTTCCACATTTTTTTGCAGGAATAATCATAATTTCCAATCTACTGCATTTGTTTCCTTTTTCTCACCCCAGCTCTACTCTCTTTTTTCTCTAATCACTGTGTAGTGCAGGATAGCTTCAAATTTATAGTCATTCTGCTTCCTCCAGAATGGTAGGATTATAGATGTACTCCACTGTGGTGGTTAGTTTTCTTTAAACTTGACATGCTCTAGGGCCATTGTGGTAGAAGGAACCTCAGCAGAGAAAACAACTATACCAGGTTGGCCTGTAGGAAACCCTGTAGGGAATTTTCTTGATTAATGATTGATGTGAAAAGGTTCAACCTACAGCAGGTAGTGTCACCCTTGGGCAAGTTGTACTGAGCTATATAAGAAACTAGGCTGAGTAAGTCATGAGGATCAAGCCAGTAAGCAGCACATCTCCAGGGTCTCCGCTTCAGTTTCTGCCTTGAGTTTTCTTCCTTACTTCTCTTTATGATGGAAGCTGAAAGCTTAAAGAAACCCTTCCGACCACAAGTTGCTTTTGGTCATGGTGTATAGCACAGCACTAGTTCCTGGATAGGTAGGATCAACATAGTGAAAATGGCAATCTTACCAAAAGCAAACTACAGATTCAATGCAACTCCCATCAAAATCCCAACTCAATTTTTTATAACCCTTGGAAGAACAATACTAAATTTTATTTAGAATAACAGGAAAGTCAGGATTGCCAAAACAGTTTTGCTCAACAAAAGAACCTTAGGAGACATCACCATCCCTGACTTCAAGTTATAATATAGAGCTATAGTATTAAGAACCATCTGGTACTGGCATAAAAACAGATATGTGGATCAATGGAATTAAATGGAAGAACCAGACATTAACCCACACACCTATGTATACATTATTTTTGACAAAGAGGTAAAAAATATTCAATGGCCAAAAGATATATCTTCAACAAATTGTGTTGGCATAAATGCAAATAGATCCAAGCCTATCACCCTGCACAAAACTCAAATCCAAGGGGATCAAAGACCTCAATATAAACTGAGGTACACTGAACTTGAGAGAAAAGGAAGTGGGAAAAACCGTCCAACACATTGGCATTGGTGACCACTTTCTAAATATAACACCAGTAGCACAGATACTAAGTACAACTATCAATAAGTGGAACCTCCTGAAACTGAGAAGCTTCTGTAAGGCCAAGGACACAGTCAATAAGACATACAAAAGCCTATCAAATGGGAAAAGATTTTCACCAACCCTACAAGTGACAGAGGATTGATCTCTAAAATATATAGAGAAGTCAAGAAACTGGAGCCCAAAACCCTAATTAGTCCAATTAAAAAGTGGGGTTCAGAATTAAAAATGGAATTTTCAGCAGAATTACAAATGGCTGAAAGGTACTGGGAAAAGTGCTCAATATCTTTAGCCATTAGAGAAATGCAAATCAAAACAACTTTGAGATACCACCTGACACCTGTCAGATTGGTTAAGATAAAAGACACAGATGACAGCCTATGCTGGAGAGGTTGTGGAGCAAGGGGAACACTCCTCCATTGTTGGTGGGAGTGTAAGCATGTTTAGCCACTTTGGAATGCAGTATGGTGGTTTCTCAGAAAACTGAGAATCAATCTCCCCAAGAATCCAGCAATACCACTTCTGGGTGTATACTCTAAAGATGCACAGTCATACTCCAAAGGCATTAGCTCAACTATGTTCATAGCAGCATTATTTGTAATAGCAAGAACCTGGAAACAACCTAGATGCCCCTCAGCTGAAGAATGTATTAACAAACTGTGGTCCATCTACACAATGGAGTACTACTCAGCAGTAAGAAAAATGATATCCTAAAATTTACAGGCAAATGTAAGGATTTGGAGAATATCCTCCTGAGCAAGTTATCACAAACCTAGAAAGAGAAGCAGGGGATGTGCTCACTCATTAGTGCACTTAAAAAAAAAAGAAATAAGTCATTGTATACAAGAGCTGAAGCCTAGAACATAGCTAAATGACATAGTGCTTCAATTCTGCATTGATGGCTTCTGGCAGGGGTGTGGTTGAGGAAAGATTGGTTTTCTCTAAGGGTCTGGCCACAGGGAGTTTAATTATACTCCAGTAAGTAAATGATCAGCATGAATGGGCTTTTTTGTTAATGAGGAGATCATAAGTGTGAGTATGAATCTTAGAGGACTGATGACTGTGTTTGATGGGATGCATGATGTAAAATCACCAAATAATAAAAATCATTTAAAAAAGAATGTGTACTTCATTCACAAATACAATATCCCCTGGGGAATTTTTGACTTTTCATACAACACCGAAGTGTTTTAGAAAGAAATATAACATTGGAAAAAAGTATTTATGTCTAACCCTAATTTCATTTTAATTATATTAATTTTAAACTTCATCTAAGCTAAAAAATATTCTATTAGTGTATTGGTTTCTATATTGCCAAGACGTGTTGGTTACAATGGTAGATTACAATGTGTACTGACATTCTTTCAGCATTACAGTTAAAAGAACTTTGTGTGTCTTTCATCAATAAAATTATAGATGAATCTCAGCTATACACATGGACATGCACTACAATTACACACATTTATTGAATAGCTATAAAAATGTACATGACCCAGACATGAATGAGATCACATTGTGAGAAAATACACAGTGGCAAAAAAAAAAGGAATTTGTATTGGTTTTGAAAGGAGACCTCACTAACTTGCTCAGGACAGGTTTGAACTTGTGACCCTTCTGTCTTTACCCCTCAAGTAGCTAGGATTGCAAGAGTGTACCATGCCATGCTTGATTTCATATTCTAATTTTTTTACGAAGTCAGTTGCTGATTTCAACCCATATTCAAGAGGAAGATTATCAGTCTTCACCTCTTTGTGGTTTAAGACAGTCTTACTCTGTAGTACATATTGGACTGCAATTACCTATGTAAACTAGGATAACCTTAGACTTGTGATGCTCACTCACCCTGGCTCTTCCTCTTGAGCGCTAGAATTTTAGTTGTGTATTATCACTCTTTGCAAGTAGATGTTTGGATGAGTTTGTGAATATAACTTAGCATTGCCTCAGTGGCTATGGATCTCTGTTAATAGTAGATTTATATTATAGGTTCTGCTTATCACTATTCAAAGTTCTTCTAGTACCTAGAAGAAAGCACTAAAGATCAATTAATCTGTCAACTACTTCTCCAGTACTCATTTTATCCACTTGAAAACATGTATGCATTGCTTTTCCCTAGTTTCCCAATCACATCTTAAAATGTCAATAGTTATTTTTTTTAACCACTGGACTAATTGATCTTAAACAAACTACTTGTCTCTGTCAGAATCTTTATATTACACATTTCTGTAAGCAGTTACATTTTAACCTAAAAGTTATGATACTAAGCAATCTGGCAGCATACTAACCATCATCTATTCCTTCTACTGAGAATTTTAAGTTTGTATATGTAGTCACCTAGGAGATTGGCACTTTAGTTCAAAGAATTTTGGCAGTCAAGGCTCAGAGCTTTTTTCTGTATGTATAACATCTTGTGCCCAATATAACCATTTCTCTAGTTTATTCTACTTCATACATCTCCACGTCTCTTTTTATATTCCTCTTATTTGTTGCACACATTTAGTATTACTTGCTAATATTACTTATGAATAGAACTATTTTGGGGTTTGAACTTTGGGAGTTTTTGAAAAATTTGTACATATAAAATGACATATCTTGGGTATAGGATCCACATCTAAATACACAATTTTTTGTGTTTTATATATATCATATATGTATAACAAAGATAATTTTATAGAATAATTTCTGTGGGCCTAGATAATCCTTCTTGTGTGGTCAAGTATGGAATTTTTCATTTGGTCATATCTTCTAGGTGCTCAGAACGTTTTAGATTTGGGAAAATGTTGTGTTTTCATTTAGAAGTTTTCAGTCTTTTATATTGTTTGACATTTCCTACAAATAGAATAACTTCAGAAAAGAGATGTCCTATATAACTCTCTTGGCTCTGCTTTGTGACACTCAAACTTAAAGCCTCGGATATTGGTAGTTTATTAAAGGGCTGATTTCGTGAGACATAAGTGTAGGGATTGGGGAGTAAAATAGGAAAAGTAGACAATCCAATATAAAGATGCATAAGTGAGGTAAATGCTATGAGGATGAAGTCTTGATTCTACCAGAAAGTCTAAAGTTTTTATTTTGTTTTTCAGTACTCTGTAGATGACCCTTATTTTGTGTATGCTGTTATTTGCAAATCTCATGTAGGGATATCATGCTTCAATGTTTTTGGACAGTATTTATGCATGAGTAAAACAAACCATTACTATCTATCCCTAGGAGCTAAGGCAAAAATATATATGGAGGTGATATGAAGACAGACGTGATTGTTGTATAAACTCATCTTTCCTAGCTTTGCCTAACATTTGAAGTTGTTCTAGAATAGGATTTTTGTAACAGAGGCATTTGCTACAATGATGAGAACACTGACATTGATATGCTATTGGGTCTAAATGAAAATGGCCTGGTGGCAGATAATTTCCAGGGGTAGAAGTTACTGAGGCAAAAGGGCAATTATCTAGTATGGAAAGTCTTGATTTACATAGAAGATAATAATTTTGTAAAGATAAGAATAGAAGTAAATTAGGAGAAATAACAAAATGGGCATACCTTGTCAAGACACAGGTTGTCAAACATACAAATATATATATACCCAAGTGCCTTTAGTTAAGAGAGGCAGTTTAAGAGTGTTTTTTTTAGGAGGTAAGGTACCAGACAGAGCTGTAAATGATCTTCTAACAAAGTTTGATACTTGGTTCATTTTTAGATTCAAAGCAAACATTAAATTACTGAATAAAAGTGATATGGCTCATGAGGTATGTGTTATTTAGTTGGGATGCTTGAAACAAAAGTGTTGAGTAGCGCTGTGGTAAGTTAGATGAATTGGTAGAATGGAAGAAAAGAATAGAAGGAAAAAAATGTGATGATGGTAGGAAAAGTTTGAAAAGAAGAGTCCTTTCTAGAATTCCAGGTACATGCACTTTGGTCATATTGCTGGACATAAGGCTTAAGAAACATGATTATATAATGGTAGTTAACAACTAGAATTATCATCATGCAATTCTTTTTTTTCTTTTTTCCTCTCTTTTCCTTTGCTTTCCTTGTTTCATTTATTTGACAGTGCACCTTCATTTATTCTACAGGTTAGTCGCAAATCCGTGTACTCAAATGATTCTCCTGTCTCACCTTTCTTAATAGCTAGGATTAAGGGTCTGTGTTATTATATCTGGTTTGATTCTATTTGTTTAATGTCTTGTTATTGCACATAGCATCTCTCCTGCTTAAGGAAACTCTTGATAATTACTTAATAATTATTTAACTCATCTCTAATTCTAGCAAATCCTTCCTAATCTGTGAGTTAAGTTGTCTTCCCTTGTTCTCTTGGTTTTTACTTGTCCTATATTATTCAAAATATCTTGTGACTGCTTAGATCTGTAAACTGGGCACCAATGTTCCCTGGCCAGCAGGGTCTTCAGCGTGGACCTGAACCTGGGAATGAAACAAATGGATGGCAGGAACACGAAAGAATGGAAGGACAAGACAAAGATCTCTGATCAAGTCCCCCTGTAGCTTTATTATTTTAGCCAATATTTATACAGAATCTCTGCCATGCAGGTAGCTGGGAGGAAAGGGGTGGGATATTCAAAAGTAGGTGGCAAGCCTGTGAGGAGAAGTAACAGGCAGGATATAATTGATATGAAAATCTATCTGTTGTTACTTGAAGGCCTGAAGAATGTTACCTGCTGGTCTCAGAGGATCAAAGGAAGCCACCTGGAGTCATGGCTTAGCTTAAAACAATAAAGGCTTCTGACAAATGGCTATCTAGAGTGTAGACTGCTGGCAAATGGCTAGCTGTAGAGGCTAACTTATAAAATATGGCTAAGTTAGGCTTTGGCTCCCAACACTCATCTCTAATTCTAGCAAATCCTTCCTAATCTGTGGGTTAAGTTGTCTTTCCTTGTTTTCTTGGTTTGACTTGTCTTATGTTATTCAAAATATCTTGTGACTGCTTAGATCTGGGAACCATGACTTCTTTGACTTTCTGTTTTCAGCACTCACCAATATCTCTAAAATAAATACTTTCACATTTGAAAATAATGTGAAGAACCTGTTTGTTCTCTAATTGATGCTGCAAGGCAGATTCCAGGTTCATTTTAGTAGGCTTTGTTTTCTTTTGATTATCTGATGAAGCAAATTTTGACATGTGTGACTCATTTTTTGTTGGTGACTTCATAGTACCTGACTCTTGGTCCTGCTGGTGGGGCCTAGGTAGACAAATATCTAGGTGATGATACATAGGATACATAGCAGTTTTGCTTGTTCTCCAGCCCCACCTTCCATCCATAACATATGGCTTTTACTTTTTAACATACCCTGCTTATATAACTTGTTTTGTACAATGTTTTCAAGCATTTCTTTTAAAATACTCAGAAGCTTCTGTTCTTTGGAATATTCATATTGAGCAATCCTAATCTGGAAGTTTGAAATCCTTCAAAATCTGATCTTGTGCTAATATGATACTTAGAAAACTGAACTTTCCGATATTTCAGATGTTTGCTTGTTTGTTTCTGTGCTCAACTTATAAGGTGTATGCTATTGGAAAAATGTCTGATATCTCAAGTACTTCTGGTCCTTTATAGTTAAAGATACTCAACCACTACTAGTTTTCAATAGACAATAACTACTACCACATCAAATTACTCACTTGCACAGTATAAGCCTCTAAAGGAAGGGATAAAAGATAGTATATCAGAAAGAAGGATAGGGAGAGCATAGAAAGTATAATTTCTAGATTGGCAGTATAAACAATTTAGAATGAGTTAACAATGCAGATTCTTAGGCCTCACATTAGACATACCAATATAAATATGTATAGTGTTTAAACATTTGTTCATTATTTGAGAATTTCATGCATACATATTATATGTTTTGATCAAGTCAAATTCCTATTTTCTTCCCCTATAATTTCTTTCCTCTTCTTTCTCTAATATCCCCTTCCAATGTTATGTGCTCTTATAAAACCTGACTAAATCCATTTATTTATTGCTGTCTTTATGTGCATGGCTATAGGACTGTAGATTCTTAGGGGCCACATCCCTGAAGAAAATGGATTTTCCCTCCACTAGCAATCATTAATTGCCAGTAGAACTTTAGATAGGGGTGAAATTTCATCATCCCCTTTCTTATCTGTCCTTGGATTTTGGCTGACTTCAGCTTATGTAGATCTTATGCATGCAATCATAGTCAATGAAGTTCATGTATACAGCAGTGTTATTGGTAAGAATATAACCTGTTGTAGCCACAATGTAAATAAGTGTAGAAGTTCCTAGAAATCTGTGTATTCATTTGACTTTGCCCAAACTTTCTCTACCTGCCTAATACTTGGTGCTGACAGGTAAGGTGCCCTATGCCCTAACCAAGTAGCCTGCCTGCTCAACTCCTGGTAACAGCATGTAAGAACTCTTCAGGACCTAATGACTAGACCCTAAGTGTTCCTTTCCTCACAGTGCAAGTAAGTAAGAAATTCCCAGGCCTTGATTCCCTGCCTACATTGTCCCATTTCTCCTAGCTACTACATTGACAATAAACAGTCCTGATCTTATCAGCCCTAGGCCCACACTTTCACTCAGCCATCTAACTTCAAATGAGTAAGTCCCAGTGCAGAAATAAGAGCAACATGAAAAGCCAAGACTACATGTAATTACTAATTCTGTAATAATGAAACTCAATGAAAATGACTGAAAAACCCTCCATACAAATATTTTATTTTTTTCAGAAAAGCTGAAATATCAGAGAGATAGAGAAACAAACCACAGCCACTTATCATCCAGCCAACTACTCAAGCCTGCCTCCAGGAATTCTCTGACTCCAAGTCTCTCTACCTCAGCCAAAAAAGGAAGTGGCAAGCCAAGGGAAGAAGTCCTGCCTTCTCTAGCTTAATCTTTTTTTCTCTTCCCAGATATCTCACTTACTGGCTCAATTTTCGTAGTTCTGGGATTAAAGGTGTGCCATCAAAGCTTGGCTTTCTTTAGCCTTGAACTCACAGAGATCCAGTGAATCTCAGCCTCTCAAGTGATGGAATTAAAGGTGTGGGTCACCACTCCCTGACCTTTATATTTTGACTCTGTGAGTTGCTCTGTCCTTTGAAATCTCAGACTATTTTTATTAAATATATATTATGTCACTACTCAGAGAAAAGTCAGAATTTAGAATAGTTAGAATTTTGTTCCATTTCAGCCTTCATTGTGTGCTATTGGCAATTTTTAGGAAACTAAGCTGTATCATCCTGAGGTACAGCCACCACCTAGAATATGTGACTTCATCCAGGTAAAACATCATGACAAAAGTGGGTGAGAGGAAGATAAAAAAGATCTGAGAAAACCAGCAAACTATACAACACTGAGTTCAAAGTTAATAGAGTATTACAGGTTTTATCAAATAACATTATTGGCAGAAGAAGGGAGATCTTGGTCCCAAATAACTGGACCAGATGGTTAAGAAAAATGGCTTTTCCTAAACTTGGAAATAAAAAACGTTTATTTACAGAAAGAAGCACTGACCCCCCCCCCTTACATGTCTTATCTTTTCTGCCTAGCATACTATATAAAGCATTAGCAGACATGTCTATACATGGATGTCAAAATTTATTCCTAAAGCTTGATGGTAATAAGATTAGGAACAGCTTCTTCATAAACACTGATAAGTCACTCTGAGCACACACCATAGTACTTTGTTGATTTTCTTGGTCATTACTAACACATTCATCTGAGATTCTGTCCAAGCATCTCACTCCCTTTGTGTCAGTTTCTTTTCATGATGTCATGATAAAGATACTTTGACAAAAGCAATTTGCAGGAGAAATGGCTTAGTTCACAGACCAGATTAAAATCCACCATAACAGGAAAGTCACAAAGCAAGAGCTCAAGGGAGCAGGTCACATGGCACCTGAGTTCCTTACATGTTTCTTCTTTGGAGGCTGGATGAGTCTGAGACAAATATTTCAAAAGAATGATTTCACTATCTTCAAACAACCCAAATAAAATAAACTCAGAAAAATAAAGACATGAATGAAATAAGGATATCAATACAAGACATGAAAAGAGAAAAGAGAATTACTGAAGAAAAGTCAAAATGAAATGACGCCAGAAATAAAACCGTAATAAATGGAATAAAAACTTCAGTGGAAAGTCTCAGCAAAATTGGAACACGTGAGAAATAATGTGTCTGAGCTAGAAGGCCAAGCAAAAAGAATTGGATAACTTGTTAAAAGTCAATAAAAATCAATCAAAGTGACTCATATCATAAAAATATTAAACCTTTGGACTTTGAGCATCAATGAAAAACAAGAATACTAAAGTTATAGAATATATCTTCAACATTATCATTGAAAAATTCTACATCTAGAGAAAAGGATGCTCAATTAGGTATAAGAGTACTGCAAAATTCCAAATAGAAAGGACCAGTAAAGACATTCCCTATGACATATTATAGGTAAAGCATAAAAAGGCAGAACCAAGACAGAAAGATAAAGTCACTTAAAAAGTCAGGCCTATCAGAGTGACATCTGATGACTAAAAAGAAAACTCTTAAATCCAGAAGGCTCTAGCAAGATAAATTCCAAATTCTGAAAGATCACAACTGTCAAGTCAAACTATTATATTCAGCAAATTTTCAATTAAAATTGAAGGAGAGTCCTAGGAGAATTACTTGCCTATCTAATCATACAACTTAACTGCTGGATGATTTACCAGAGAATATCTAGCTTATGTACAATGTGAACTAATACAAGTTTCCTCTAACTTTTTGTAATATCACATTTTCTACCATAACACTACTAGGTAAGATTTCTTCCATGAAGTTCATTCTACAAAATGAGCATGCCATGGAATAATTTATAAAAGTGTATTTGGAAGACAAATGCATCACAAAATGACAAATGGACCTTTGTGGTTTACAAATTTGTACAGGTTCTGAGATAAAATTATTACTAGAAAGTTAGACTTTTTCAGAACTTCACAAAGTTGTTTTCCCTGGAAATTTTATTCACAAAATGTCAATCATGTTTCACAGACATAGATAACACTGGGTGATGTTACATGGAGTGTGTCTCAATAAAACTATCAAACAAAACTGTACATAGTGCTAGACTTGACATGTCTGTGACTTTCAACATTCTGTGCAGTGACACTAATCACAGGTCAAATATAATAGACCTTACATTGAAAATCTTTGAAAAGAATACATTATTTCTGAGTTGTTAATGTTAAATATAACTACAATGTTTTATAGCAAGTAAATAATATTTGTTTGAAAATCTTAAAAAGAATAGAACTGCAGCCCATTCAACAGACTCCCAAAGGGTTTATAGTTCTGCTCAGGACAGGGGTTCTCATGGTGTCTCACATACCTGAAACACTCATATCATCAGATTCACATCACTGATACCAGCTAAGCAAAGTTAAGAATACATCTGTTCAGACAGTTAATTCCAATATGTGGCAGATGCTCTGACTTCCTACTTTTGTGGTCAGTGCTAACATGGATGACCTGCCATTATCTTTAATAATAAAGTATGAACAGGGTTTGGTGGTTTATGTTTGTTTCCCTGTTTGAAATTTTGCCTATTTTTTAAGTAGCACATGGCTGTTGTTCTCAGGCATAATAGAAGAAACACAAAATAATTATTTGATTCAAGATGAAGAATCATAATTATTTCCTAAATTGGAAAAAGTTTTAAAACACTTTCCTAATATGTATAAGATAATCATTTTTCAAGCCAATTACATTAATTTTATTTAAAGTTTCTATAATAACTAGCATCTTATCAGATGATAAAAGATATAGATAGAAAATGTATTTGAACAATGAAAACATATTTTTCTTCTTTTTTTTTCATCCCTTATCTATGTTTAATTCAGTTTATAAAATAGCCATGAATTTTCATGGTTATATTTTTTTTCTATTCTTTTTTTCCTTCTTTATTTTGTATTTATCAAAAAAACAGTAAAATGAATTTAAAATGCTGAAAAGTTAACAATAACTATAAAGAGGATAAGAATCATAAGCAGGGCTTATCAAGGGTGGTAATGCAAATAAGATTGCTACACATATATTTTCTTTGTGTTCAGCTTTCCCTCTGAATTTTTTTTTCCATCCCTGTATATCCTTATTCAAGGTCCCTTCCCCCTCCCACCACATCTGGCCATTTTTCTTCTCTGCAACTCCCCATCCCCTCCCTGGGCAGGGAGAAGACAGTCCCATGGTCCCACTGACCCAATAATGCTTGGATCAGTCTCCACTCCTGGCCAAATCCAGTTTTGTCCCCTCTCCCTCAAGAGTGAGTCTGGTGTTCCTACAGTTGGAGTGGGGTTCGAAGGGTCAGTCCAGGGTGTTTCTGATCCTAAGCTGTTCAGTGGTTGTGGTTTGCCTCTTGGGCATGTTTGGCTTTTTTGTTTGTTTGTTTGTTTAGAGACCACTAGTGAGTGAGTACATCCCCTGCTTAACTTTCTGAGTTTGTGACACCTCTCTCAGGAGGATATTCTCCAAATCCATCCATTTGCCTGAAAATTTTAGGATATCATTTTTTCTTACTGCTGAGTAGTATTCCATTGTGTAGATGTACCACAGTTTGTTAATCCATTCTTCATTTGAGGGACATCTAGGTTGTTTCCAGGTTCTTGCTATTACAAATAATGCTGCTATGAACATAGTTGAGCTAATACTTTTGGAGTGTGAATGTGCCTCTTTAGCGTATACACCCAGAAGTGGTATTGCTTGGTCCTTGGGGAGATTGATTCTCAATTTTCTGAGAAACAGCCATATTGCATTCCAAAGTGGCTGAACAAGCTTACACTCCCACCAACAATGGAGGAGTGTTCCCCTTGCTCCGAATCCTCTCCAACATAGGCTGTCATCTGTGCCTTTTATCTTAGCCAATCTAACAGGTTTCAGGTGGTATCTCAAAGTTGTTTTGATTTGCATTTCTCTGATGGCTAAAGATGAAGAGCACTTTTTCAGATGCCTTTCAGTCATTCGTAGTTCCTCTGCTGAGAATTCCTTTTTTAGATCTGTACCCCATTTTTTGATAGGGTTATTCAAGATTTTGGGCTCTAAATTCTTGAGCTCTTTATATACCTTAGAGATCAGTCCTCTATTACTTGTAGGGTTGGTGAAAATCTTTTCCCATTCTGTAGGCTGGCGTTTTGTCCTATTGACAGTGTCCTTGGCTTTGCAGAAGCTTCCCAGCTTCAGGAGATCCCACTTATTCATTGTTGGTCTTAGTGCCTGTGCCACTGGTGTTATATTTAGGAAGTGGTGGCCTGTGCCAATTTGTAGAAGAGTATTTCCCACTTTCTTTTCTATCAAGTTCAAAGTGTTTAGGTTTAAGATGAGGTCTTTGATCCACTTGGATTTGAGTTTTGTGCAGGGTGACAGGCTCAGATCTATTTACATTTTTCTACACACTTCCATCCAGCTATGCCAACACCATTTGTTAAATATACTCTCTTTCTTCCATTGAATATTTTGGGCCTCTTTGTCAAAGATCAGGTGTTCATAGGTTTTTGGGTTAATGTCTGGATCCTCAATTCTATTCTATTGGTCCACAAGTCTGTTTTTATGCCAGTACCAGGCTGTTTTTATTACTGTAGCTCTATAGTATAGCTGGAAGTTAGGGATGGTGATACCTCCTGAGGTTCTTTTGTTGAGTAAAATTGTTTTGGCAATTCTGGCTTTCCTGTTATTCCAAATGAAATTGAGTATTGTTCTTTCAAGGTCCAAAAAATATTGTGTTGGGATTTTGATGGCCAGTGCATTGAATCTGTAGATTGCCTTTGGTAGAATTGCCATTTTTACTATGTTGATCCTACCAATCCAGGAACATGGGAGAGCTTTCCATTTTCTGATATCCTCTTCAATTTCTTTCTTCAATGATTTAAAATTTTTGTCAAATAGGTCTGTTACTTCTTTGGTTATAGTTACTCTAAGGTATTTAATACTATTTGCA
>PVIH01025313.1:0-20925 GCA_004025045.1 Sigmodon hispidus
AAAAAGAATTTAAAATGTGGAAGAGTTAACAATAACTATATAGAGGATAAGAATGATAAGCATGGCTTATCAAGGGTAGACATACAAATAAGATTGCTACACCTATATTTTCTTTGTGTTCATCTTTCCCTCTGAATTTTTTTTTTCCATCCCTGTATATCCTTATTCAAGGTCTCCTCCCCCTCCCAACACATCTGGTTTTACTAAAAGTAACCAGGATTCCTGGGAAAAGAGCTGTGAAGGTTTGGGTAGGATAAAGTTAAAATGAGTCTGTAATATTTTTTTATTAGGCCAGAAAGAAAAATAAAATGCTCACAGAAAGAATAGGAAAATATTACACAACCCCTGGAGTTGCCTTGAAAGGCTTTCACTGGCTAAATCTGGGACATTTACACAAGAAAAATGAAGGTACTAAAGAATTCTAAATCATTGATGAAAATGCATCTACAAGTCTTTACTGATGAATAAATAAAAAAGATGGACTAGGAAGAGGTTCTTGCTACATAGAAGAATATTGAGTGACAATTTGTAAGTGTGGGGGAGAGTACCCACCTAGAAAACTGTCATTTCACAAGCATCATATAAAAACAGAACAAAATCATCAATTGATGCCCAATCAGGGGTAAGAGTGGGGTAAGATAGGTTTGACGAAGAAACAGGATTTTTATTGCCTTAAAGCATCACCATACAGATTGCTTATTGGTAGCAGGGGAAAAAACAGAACTATATAAATTTTAAAAGTTGGGTAACATATTGGTCAGGTAATCCAAATTTGCACAAAGAATTATTATAAATAGACATTGCATACATCCAGATATTATATACTAAGAAGTACACTGTTATTTTTATATTCTATCTATCATCTATGCATTGCTCCAGTGATGAATACATGACCTGAATGTAACTATGAGGAAGCATCAGAAAAATCCAAATTAAGAAACCATGTAAGAAGAGACAGGGTCATGAAATGTAGCCTAGACTGGTCTTGAGCTGTAATCCTCCTGCCTGGAAATATTGACATGTACCACCACACCTAGAAAGTGGACATTGTTTTAAAAGGCAAAGATTATCAAAGACAAGGAAGGACTGAAAAAGCCTATCATGTTAAAGAACGCCAAATATATGATAATTAAATGTAATGCTAAATTCTCAATTATCAAGGTTAATGCTGGGCTTTGCTGTGGGACTATGCTCTTGTTCTTGTACATGGTAAATATTTGTTACTCTTATTGGTTTACTAGAATGCTGATTGGGCAGAAGACAGGTAGGAAATAAAGGTGGGGCAAGCAGACTAGGAGAATTCTGGGAAGAGGAAAGGTAGAAAATAGATGCCAGCCAGACGCAAAGGAAGGAAGATGAGAATGCTGCACTGAGGCAAAGGTACCAAGCCAAGTGGCTAAACACAGATAAGAATAATGCATTAACTTTAAGAGTAAGAGTTGGCAATTAATAAGCATGAGCCATGGGCCAAACAACTTGTAATTAATATAAGCCTCTGTGTGTTTATTTGTGACTAAGTGGCTGTGGGACTGGTCAAGTGGTATAGAAAATTCTGACTACAGGGCTCATTATATATTATAATAAATATTATTGAATGAATTGTCAAACTTGAAATACAAATGGAGAGTAATATGAAAGTACTATGTGGTTATTATTTTTTGAGACAGAATCTCTCTATGTAGCCCTGGCTGACCTTGAACACACAGAGATCCACATGCCTCTGATATTAAATTTCTTAAAGTTGACAGATGTACAAAGGATTAGGGAACTTTAGAGAGGAGGCAGAAATAACGTAAGAGCCAAAAGATAGGGAGCAGAGCTGTGTCTTACCAAATATGGGCAAGACTCAGCTAGTATAATCAGAATTCATAGCAGGTATGAATTCCTGCACTGAGTCTGTGAAAGAATGAGCCTGTCAGAGCTCATGACTCTGTAACACCAGTTCTAGGGAATTTCATGCCTTCTTCTGGCTTCATGAATACCAGGGATGGTACACATGCATATATTCAGGCTAACACTCTCTATATAAAAGCATAAATAAATACAAAAACAAGACAAAAAAGATGAAACATATTACTGGTCAGGATTGATGGAGGAAAGATTCAGGAACCTTATCCCTCACTGATAAACTATTTCATACTGATAGATTCAAGGAGAGATATAATCACTGCATTTAGATATATTCCCATAGGGATTAGAGAACTATCCCAATCTAATGGTCACACAGATGGCTCTGGCTAGACTAAATGGATCACAAAACAAAATCAAAAGTTATGATTCTAGGAAAAACTCTCATTAGGATAAGGGGGCTGATAGAGATGTGTGCTAAGAGAAAGTATCAGGAAGAGAGCAATCACAATACCCTTGTTTACATGTATGAAATTGTCAAACACAAAACCAATCAAGTTTAAATGGCATTTCCTTATAGTAAATCTACACTGAAGAATTTAGGGGTGAAAAAGAAATGATGGAGGCAAACTGTTTGCAAATAGTTCTGAAAATAGAGAAAATGGTACTAGATGAAAACGTAAATTATCAACAGCAAGCAAATATGGATAAAACGTACAGAGTGTTCTTTGGATTGGTATTGCAATCTCTCTCTCTCTCTCTCTCTCTCTCTCTCTCTCTCTCTCTCTCTCTCTCTCTCTCTCTCTCTCTTTCTCTCTCTGAGATGGAGTTTCTCACTGGCTTGGAACTAGTCCAGTAGGCTAGGTTGTCTGGCCAACATACCCCAGGGATTTACCCATTTCTACCTCCCCAGCACTGGGTTTACAAGTGTGCTACCATGCTGAGATGTATTTACATAGGTTCTGAGGACTGAATGCAGGTGCTCACACTTTACCTACTGAACTATCTCCCTTGCTACCATTCCTAAGTTTATAAAGGTAAATGCACAATTTTGTGGATAACAGAAAGACTTGGTGTGATGGAACCTACAAGTCAATTATGATAATGAAAGCACATCTCTTATTCAAAGGAAAATGTCAAAATGGGGAAATTTAAGAGACAGGGCATACATGTGTGGTGGAGATGATTGCATTAGTGAAAAGATTAAGCAATGAAGTTCTATCTTTGGTGGCAATGTGCTACAGAGTGACCGACTAGATAGAAGATATGTCCAATGTTCTTGTAATGCAAAAAACACTGAACAAGAAAGATAATGTAGCAACCAGGGAGATAAACACATGTTGGAATTCTCATTCAACTGAGAGTATGGCCTGAGACCTTAGTGACTGTGATCATTGAAATCTTAGAAGTGCTAGTAGGGAAGCTCAAAATACAGGGGAAGGCTAAGAAGGAGGGAGAGTCACCTCTTTCGACTTCACCTCAACCAACAAGAAAGAACTTTTGACCAGGTAGAGAGACATATGCCTATAATACCTGTACTCTGGGAGTCTCAGGTTAACCAGGGTTCCCTGCCAGGGGGCGGGGGGGGGGGAGAGAAGGAAGAAAGCAAGCAAACAAGGAAGGAATTTCTAGATAATAACAATGTGAAAAAAGTCTCAAGAGAAAGCTCTCTGCACTGGAGTTCACTCAACAGTGGCAGACCTGGTTAACTGATAGGACTTGGACTCTGAATCATCATTAATATTTCTTTCAAGTAAAATTGTTGCCTTTAGTCTCAGTACTTAGGGAGCAGAAGAAAGGGAATCTCTGAATTTGAGGCCAGTCTTGTCTACATAGTGAGTTCCAGGCCAGCTAGAGATACAGACAGAGGACTCATCTCAAAAAAATTACTCATTACCATCTGAATTTTTGCTGCAAGGCTTTGCTTTTGCTCCTATCCTACTGAATTTTTCTATCAATGTATGAAAGTACAGAAGTCAGGCTGAGAAGAAAATCAAATGTACTGAAATGTAGAAACCATGGACATGATGGGATGGAGAGTCAAGGGTAACAAGACAAAATGTAATAGGCATAAATTCAAAAGTGTTAATTTGAGTTGATTGGCTACATAGGAATCTCACTTAAGTATATGCTTGAGAAAATTCAGTAGTCGACGTGGCCACCAAAACAAGTACAGGACAAGAGGGAGGTGGCTTAGGCACATGAAACAAAACTCATTGACTGAGGACACACCTAATTTGTAGAGTGCTTGCCTAGTATGAACAAAGTCCAAGATTCATTCTCTACCACTACATAAAACCAGATGTGGTAGTACATGCCTATAATCCTAGTACCCAGGCACTGGTGACAGAAGAATCAGAAGTTCAAAGTCACTCTCTGCCACACAGCAAATTCAAGGCCTGCCTGAACTACAAGAGGCCCTGTCTCAGAAGAGGAAAAAGACATAATTCATCTGTACTTTGGGGAAGTCAAACCACTTTGGGAATATTTACATTCACTTTTGGCACAAAACACATTTTAAAAGCACATTGAGCAATAGAGGATTGTCCATAAAAAGAATGCTATGCTGATAAAAGGCCTGAAAGCATATTGTATGAAGAGCATCAAAAGAACTAAAAATGTTGAGTCATCAAAATGTAACTTTAGTAGTTACATATGGGTTACCTAAAATACCTGAGGAAATGTTACGTGAAAGATGAAATGAGTTTGTTAATGAGGCATAAAATGATTAATTAAGAAACATCAAGCTTGAATTCTGGCACTCACAGGTTTTGATCTTGACCCCATAATTTTGGAGTTCTGTGACCTTGAGAAACACACTTAACTTGAGCATCAATTTCTTCACATATAAAATTTGAATCAATATGATCTCTTTTAGAAGACTAAAAGCACATGGAGAGTAAATGATGGAATACGTGTGAGAATGGCAAAGCAGAACGCACACACAGCTTTACTTTTGTCCTTATTTACAAAGAGAAACAGGCCTCTTCCAAGAAAGTAGTGGAGATAATTTATAGCTGTCCAATAATCAAATGGACTGTTTTTCATGAAAATGAACCTAACCTCACTAGCAACGTTCAAGAAGAGACGTTTCCTTGTCTGGTAGAAGATTAGCTCTTTGACATGCTAGTAATATTATCATTAGTAGCATTAGCAGCAACTCCTTTAGCCCTTCATTCGCAAAAACTCTGTAGATTTGCAAACAGAGGTGACAATTTTTAGGTTTGTCAGTTTTGAGACCTGTTCTCAAATTCTGGAAGATGATTGCTCTTCCCCTATCTGGAAGGTAAATGACAGTTCCTGTGTTTGACCCTGGCTTCCAGAACTTACAGAGGAAACTGGAAGAGGAAACTTGTAGTAAGGCCTTAGAGCTTGTCAAAATCTGAAGAGCTGCTCAGTAACATATGGCTACATGAATCAAGTGGTTTCGACTGGAGCTGCATGGGACAAGGTTTTTAATGTTTTACTCCCAAATATCCCCTTATCTCTACTCCCCACTACTGTTATAAAACAGAAGTCTCCCCACGAATTGTCACCAAATTAGAAAAAGAAATCTTATAAGGAGAATTTATTTGAATAAAGTATATTCATGTTGGTCTGCAAAGATAAACATAAATGCAAAGTGAAAAGTAAAAGAAAACATTAATTTGAAGCTTTGCAAATGCAATTGCTTGAATTCAGCTTTGGTTGTGCTTCGTTTTCCTGTTGTGGGATATTTGTACACTGTGTGAAGATATACTGTTGTGACTGGCTTAATAAAGAGCTGACTGGTCAATAGCTAGGCAGGAGGTATAGTAGGGACTTTTGGGCAGAGAGAGGAAAGAGGAAAAGATAATAGAGGTGCAGGAGATTCCAAGAGACAGAGAGAGGAAACAGAAGGCACAAGATAGAAGAGAGGTAAAGCCACATGATACGATGTAGATTAGTAAACTATGGGTTAATTTAAGTTATAAGAGATAGTTGAAAACTAGCTTTAGCTAAAGGACAAGCTTTCATAATTAATAAGTCTCTGTGTCATTATTTGTGAGCCGGCTAGCAGAACAGAAAAATACTCCTTAAAGTTTCCTTGCTTTCCCTCTCCCCAACTCCCTCCCTCCCTCCCTCCGTGAACTCAGGAGACCTTCCTACTCAAAGTCCATTGAGTGCAGTTAATCAGGTAAGTTCCTACAGTGCCTGCTCTTGCTCCAGTTCAGCAGAAGGTCAAACCACATTGACATGTAGGCTGAAGAACAACTTTGCAAACATCTTTAACTACGATCCACTGACACTGCTTTGGTTTTGTTTTGTTGCTTGACACAGGCCTTGAGATTGCAATTCTACTACCTCAACCTCCTTTGTGTTGGGATTATCAGCATGAGCCCCTGGATCTGGCTCTGTCATGTTTTTATATTTACTGGCATTATTTGTGGAAATGCAGAAGTAGTAAAGAGAAGAATGACAGGGCAGAAGACTGATCTACATGTTCTTAGGCATAAATATATATATATATGTATATATATAATAAAGGAAGTAATGGTCTTTAAACATAATTTTATCATGACAATAAAATGGAAGGGAAATCAGAGAGAGAGAGAGAGAGGTTCACACACATGGAATGGTGGTGATTTAACTACCCAAGAACAAATATTAAGCAGCACTTTGGATTAATGGAGTGGTATGGATTGAGAAAAAGCTAAGGATTACATAAACCATTATGGCTGATCCCAGTGACTACCCAGCAAGAAAATATACAACTTCCTTATGAGCCATCAGTAATGTTTTACAATACCCTGGGAGCTTACACTGTCTATGAACGTCTATACTAAACAACCTCGCATGTCTTACAAACACTTGCCTCGTGGCGCACCGGCCAATCTTGAGCAGCTTACTGCTTCCTTACATTTCCTTATCTCTGGCCACAGGCCCCAACTACACCATGACTTACTGATGAAGTTAGCCTGGCCAGTGAATATGGTGTACTGAAGCTCATAGGAGCTGATGCTGAACTCATCGTCCGAGATCCAGTGGACTGTAATGGTGTCATGGGAGGCAGTACAGAGTTCTTCTCGGATAGATGGTGGGTTTGGGGCTGAAAAAAAAAACATAAAGAAAATGGTAAGGAAGTACCTTGTTTCTTCAGAAGAGACAGGAATTTTTTCAGTCATGGAGATTAAGTCCATGCTAGACAAGCATGGTACCACTGAGCAGCATCTCCAACTCTAGAGAAACTCTCTTAATAGACAAACTTTGGCAAGGACCATGCAGACTGAAGCAATGTGCTAAGAGCTTGAGCTCTCCCCAACCACTTTTGTAGCAAATATCTAAGACTAAGTAATTGTGATGATTTCTCCACTTTTTTGGAATGACTGTAAAAAATATGGAGATAGCAAAGCAACATATTGTTTTCCAGTTACATGGACTTCAACCTATTTTTATTTCAAAATAATCTTTTCCTAGACATTTGACAGTATTTAAAATGCAAATTAATAAAAATTTTTCACTGTAAAATGGGCATTACCACATAGATTTGTTATGAATAATAATGATACAAAATTAATATATAGTGTCTAAAATGAAGTAGCTGCATTGATAAAATAACCAATATAGGTGCAAACAATAAGGTTATTGTGTGTAGATTTTTCTCAAGAAATGACCATTGTGTAATCCTAGAAGTAGCCAGCATTCTTAACAAGCTGGTTTCATCCTTTTCTTTCTTTGCATTTTTCATGGATATTTATTAGTCTTTATTTCACTCAGTTTAACAATTGCAGGCTGTCATTACTGACATCTATTTGTTACATGAAAAATTTGTCTGTAAAACTAATCCTGAGTCCTAACAGCTCAGGGAAATAATATGATAATTTATAAGAAACAAATCTGACAAGTTTGTTTTGATAAAACTCTTCTTTTTTGCAGCTACCAAGGACTGAACTATATGAAATACTAGTCGAGATCTCTGCCAATGAGCCACAGCCCCTCAGACGTCCATTTTTCTTTTATGTAAAATGAACTAAAATATATTGTTTCTTAAAGTCTAAAACCATACCACCCTGAATATACCTGATCTTTTCTGAAAAGGTACATTGCTAGGTAAAGGCTTATTTTAAAAAATTCTCATCATAAAGCTTTTCCTTTTCAGATTACTTTAGACTAATGGGGTACAGAAAGAAAAAAAATGTGAAGGAAAGCACATTACATTCACACCTGTTAAATAGTCTAGCCCCTCCAATAGTTTCTTTTCTCTAGAAAAATCTAAAGCAAAGTTTTCAAAGGCATCATTAAAATTGATGTCTGGAATCAGAACTTGAGAAGATGCAGTTGCCATAGCGACCCTGAAAAGAAAAAAAAAAAAACATCAATATACATCAAAATAGGCTTGGAACCTTCATCTAGTGTTTGATTTCTGATTTAACGAGGTAAAAATAAATCACTTGTAAGTGAAAATACCATATCTCTGCCTTTCCAACAGAAACCGTTTCAATTTTAATCGTAAGGAACCAATTAAGAGTTATACCATATTTATACACATATGTTCACCCCTCAAACACACTCCTCCATCCTGTCTTAATTTTGAGAAGTAAATACAGGATTTTTTCCCCTCTGCATCATTTTCCATCTGGCAGGCAGCATCAAAGTAGACCTCTGCTGGCTTTGTAAGAGCAGCTTAAGACTGTTTTTCTACATCTCTTCTTTTTTCATGCTAACTAACAAACCAACATGCTGGATTAATGCCTTCCCATTAATACTATTCATTATTTTATCTTTTGCATTATTTATATTTCATTATATTATTCTCTGATTGCATAATACTGTGACAATTTTATGTTCCAAACTAGTTTTTTCTTTCCCGTATGTATGTACGTATGTATGTATGTATGTATGTGTGTGAGATAGGGTTTCACATATCCCAGGCTAGTCTTGAACTTGCTACACAGCCAAGAATAACCTTTAACTCCTGATTCTCCTGCTTCTATCTTCTGAGGGTTGAGAAGATGGACATGTGCCACCATGTTCAATTAAGGACATGCTGGGGATTCAACCCATGGCTTTGTGAGTGCCAAGTAAACCCTCTGCCAACTGACTTATATCCTTGGACTCATCTCCCCAACCACTTCAAAGAGACTCAGCAATAATGATTCTATTTTATACCACTTATATCTTCTTCTATAGTTCCTAAAACAATGTTAGGCACAGTGAGTAAGTATGTTGAATGAATAATTGAATGACTTACAACAACAATATGATGTTAATGTCTATAAAATGCTTAGTATATGTATATATACATATATATGACACTGTGCATGAGAACAGAACTTTACATAAATTATCTAATTTTCTCCTTACCACAATGTTATGTAGTAGATGTTATTTCCATTTTGTAAGTGAGGAAGCATGCACATTTAAAAGCTAAATAAGCTGCCAAGATCACACACAATAGTAAAAATCAAAATTTAATTGAATTCATATGCTTTTGATTCTAAACTCTGTTTCCATAACCATTTATTCATTCCTAATTTTAAGTGTACATTTTATGTATGTCAGCAATTCTTCTGATCCCATAATCAATCAGACTTATCTGGGGGAACTTCTACAAAAATAGTCAAGTTTCAGTCCTGTGTCAGACCTTCCGAATAAGTCATTGAAGGTCCTTGTGCATACAAATGGCAAGATGGAAGGAAATATTGTCTTGGAAACACTATGCAGGTTCTAGTAGACAGAAGAGGCATGAAGTAGAATAAAATCAGAACAGAAAATTTTATACTGAGTCATTTGCAATGGACTGAGGAACTGAGCAAATACATATACTCTGCTGCATCGCTACAAGCAATAGCTCTTCACTATTTCTGAAATGAAGATGTTTCTGGAATAGACTGCATGACAATATAAATGAGAGATTAATTCAATCCAAAGACAATTCTCCCAGAGGAAGTTACTGTTTGTTTTTATATATATTTTTTTTGAGATAGAGTTTCTCTGTGTGGCAACAGTTCACTTGGAACTCACTCTGCCTCAAACTTAAAGATCTGTCTGCCTCTGCCTTCCTCTGCTAGGATTAAAGGTGTGTGCCACCAGGCCTGACTGGAAGTTACTTTTAAGACATGACCTACATGATAAATACTTAACAAAGACTAAATATGCTCCCTCTTACTTAAAGGGTAGAGAATGAGGCAAAATCGTGTAGAGGAGTATATGCTCTGTTTTTAGCTTAAACCTTTAACCTAAGAATAAAAGAGCCATTGGAGCAATTTAGATAAAGGAGTGATGTGCATACATTTATGGTCTAAGAACAGTTTTAAAGCTGTAGTAGAGGGAATTCAATCAGATGTTTTAAGTCTCCTAGGAAGAAGCAGTAAGTAAAGTAGTAGTGAGACAGGAGAGTAAGGCAGGAAAATTAAGGGATGTCTGCTACGAGCCTTCTAGTGTTCAGGAATCTCACAATCACCACCCCATTTACATTAAAAGGCATGTAACCTATAGAACCCTTGGTCTTGTCTTATCAGACTGCCATCTTATCCAAGGCTCCTACTCAGTCTGAAATTATTGACTCAGTCTGAAATTCCTCTTGTAGTCAAGAACCTTGTCTTCACTTGAGGTCTATGAAAAGAATTCCTCAGGCTGCTGCAGGTGACAATTTAGTGCTGTGTCTCCTGACAGAGATCTATGTCTGTAACAGGCCCAATAGTGTAAATGAAACTGAAAAGGAATAGAGGACCTATTAAGCAGTCAAAAATTCCTGGGTTCAATCCTCTAGTTTACTGTACACACACACGCACGCACACGCGCATGCACACGCGCACACACTTGAAAAAAAATGATTAAAAAAGCATGAAAACAATGGGGCCAGGGAGATGGTCAGTGGGTAAAAGTGTTTGTCAAAAAGTCTGACTACCCAGGATTGATCTCCAAAACTCACACTGTGGAAGGGGAGTGAGTTCACACACAAACCCACAAAAAGACATAAATAAATGAATGGGTAATAAATGTAAAAAATAAAACAACAATATGAACACAAGCCATATGTGGTGATGCACACAGGGGATTTCTCGGATTTGAGGCCAGCCTGGACTACAAAGAGAGTTCTAAGTCAGCCAGAACTACACACATTTCAATCCAAGTAACGATAATGTAGGAACTTTTACATCCATACTAAATAATGCCTACATGAGGCAAGATAAAAAGAGAGAAAAATTTGAGGACATGAGAAAGACAGAGCTTCTCAGTCAGAAATCCAAAGCCTCTTACCAGAAATGAAGAAAGAATTTTAGCACAATTAACAACTACTTGCAAGCCCCTTGTAAGACTATAGTATCTTCTGGTTTTACCTGTCAGGTTAGAACTCAGTCCAAAGCATCTCTAGAGTCACCATATAATCTCAATTCTCAAAAGAGAGAAAAAGAGGGAGGAAAAAGGTTTCCTAGATAGCAATTTAGTAAGCTGAGAGCCACTACAGGAGCATCTATAGTTAATGCTGAGAGCATTAATTGTACGTCTACTTTGGGAAGCTCACGTCCACAACTTAGGTATGCCTCATTTTCTATGACTCTTCCTTGAAAAGCCCACATCTATACTCTCTGTATGTCTTATTTTCTGAGGCTCCCTTGAGAAGATCATACTCATACATGAGTGTATTTTACTCTCTGTAACTCTCTTAGGGAAGGCCACATTCATGCTCTTGGGTGTGCTTCTGTTTCTATGAGCGCATTTCTCTAATCTTCATGCTTAATGCCATAGTAAAGAACCTTTCACAAAATCTCCAACACTGCTTTATCATTCTGGCCAGTTTTGACATTCTTTTGTACATCAAATCCATGAATTCTGGTTTGCCTGAATTAAAATTTAGGAGACCTCCTTGGGCTGCTGAGAAACTGAAATTGATAGATATAGATATATTGGAGAGTAACACTGCATATCCAAACAGTTTATAATTACTAATTGTTAACTTATTCTACATACAAATTTAAAAGGATTTATTTACTTCTGTGTGTACATGCAGTGTGTGAAGTCCTCACCATCATTATCTACTTATTCCTTTGACACAAATTCTCTTCCTAAACCTGGATCTCATGTTCTTCATTTGTACTGGAAGCCAAACAATGCCAGCAATCCTCTTGTCTCTGTATCCTTCAGATTTGGGGTTAAAGGCATGGATAGGGCAGTTATCTTGTGTGGGTGGTAGAATCTTTTTTATTATGTATTGAGTGTTCTGCCTGCATGTATGCCTGCACACCAGAAGAGGGCACCAGATCTCATTACAGTTGACTGTGAGTGCTGGGAATTGAACTCAGGACCTCTGGAAGAGTAGCCAGTGCTCTTAACCTCTGTGAAATCTCTCCAAACCAGGTGGTGGGATCTTAACTCTAGTCTTTATGATTATACATATAGTGCTCTTAACTTCTAAACCATCTCATTAGTCCACTTCCTAAAAATATTACAAAGCAAATAACTGAGGTGTATGCAATAATAACTACAAATGCACTCAGCATATCATACATAACCTAATTCTCTAACATTAGAAACTAAATTAAGTTTTGTAATATATATTATATATGAAATTTCATAAGACATCAAAAATAAAATTTTTAATGATATGGGAAAAAGTATGTGATACCTTATTTCAAATGTTAGCTATAACAGAGTAGGTACAGTATTATCTTACATTTTTGAAGTGTGTGTGTTACAATACAATATTCCTAATGTTAGTGATGGCTGGAAGATTAGAAATGTGTTGAAGGTGACAATATGGGGTGTTGGACCTTTCTGTGGTCTGTGTTTCTGTGTTTATACATGAACATTTCATTGCAATTTTTCAAAGCATTGATCATCATTCAAGATAATACAGAAAGCATTGGAGGGTTATGTCTCCCAGCTAAAATTTCATTATATGTGAAGTGATAGTACCTTTATACAATACAATGAATAAGAATAGGGATGAATTTGAGATTCTTTGAGAGACCAGAGAAAACGATATTTAAATTGTGTTTATGATTCTCAAGTGGTATCACATAGATAGGCATCTGTTCTATGCACTTGAGCCCATGAAAAGAATTACCTATAGATGTGTAAATCATCAACATAGCATTTGATTATAATTAAATGGTAATTGAGCCTAAAAGGCTAATGTATTTGTAAGGAAAACTGTGCAGAGAGAAGAGACTTTTTAAATATTGAATCAGAAAGAACAGTATCATTAAGGAAATATATCAAGGAAGAACTGCTCTCAGTGGCAAAGAAAGAAAAGAGAAAGAAATAAAGAAAAGAAAAGCAGACTGGTAATGGGAATTTTTATGAGAGACAAAACCAGAAGATTGCAAGCAAGCATGGTCAGTAGGGACACATGCTACTGAGATACCAATAAGATGAAAGGGAAAGATGAAACAAAGAAGCGTCTTTTATATTTAACAACAAGGTCTTCTTTTGGTGACCTTGAAAAGAACACTTTCAATAATGTTAAGATTGGAAAAAAAATTTCAGAGGCCCACAGAGTAAGGACAGTTAAATATAGTGGCTTAACTATATATTTCATTTCTGTTTTCCTAAAATCCCACTGGAAGAAAAAAGAATAAGAATGGCCTAAACCCACAAAGACAAAGAGAATGAAACAAATAGATTCCAGCAACTAAGAGATTGTCAACAAATGTTTGGAAGCTAGAAAGGGACAGATGTGTAGTAATCAACAACAGACCAAAGAAAGCTGGATTAGGAAGCCAACAGCAAGCTGATTTAGTGACACAAAGATGAAAGTTTGCATGAAGAATAGCAAGAGCCACAGATCCACTCAGCCTGCCCTTTCCTCAGCCTGGCAGGAGATGTGAGGTTTACTTAGGCAGAGCTTGACATTTTACAAAAAAGGGGGCGGGGAGGTCTGGAATGTCTCAGTCTCCTTCCCTGCTTGGCCCCTAGAATAACTGACAGCAGGGACTATAAACCTGCCCCTTCCATATATACACTGCCCACCAAAAGCAGGAGGGTGCAGATTTCCTTCCAAGGCAAACGGACCCAAAAGGAAACACCTACAGTACTGACAGTTGAGATCCAACAATAAAAAATCAGCACTCTGTTTTATAAGCCTACAGCAAAGTTCACCAAGCAACAAATTGCTCCCGCCCCCTCATAGCTTCCCAGCACTATTCAGTGCTGAAATTTAAAAGGGAAGTCAAAAGTTTACCAGGTATTCAGGGAAAGTAATGTAATAGCAATGGCAGGAGAGGAGATATTCTACAGAAACTTGTGCCTCTCCCTTTGGCTATCAGAAGACTAAAATGATGAATTCCAAAAATTTACCATTCCCCTAAGAATCCCGTGCTGGGTATAGGGAAAGGCCTAAGTGCTGGTACCAATCAGAGGAGGAACTTGCCTCCTAGAAAAATACTTCACAGTCCTGCTATCTTAACCTATGTATATTTCCTGACTTTTGTTTCATCTTTTCTACATCATTGTAACACTGGAATAGAAGATGGAAAGAAGCTAAAAGTTTATCCGTGGTTTGATTAAACTGGAAGTATCAATTTGTCTCCTAAATTCTTTTAAAAACTGGCATATTTATGAATCTAAGTGCCCATAACAGAGAAAGAAACTTGAAGAAAACTAAGTAAGACAATGCAGGTCTTATATGTAAATAGTTTGTAAACACAAAATAATGATAGAAGAAACAAGGATCAATACAAGCTTTGGCTCTGATGAGTGTTGAGAAATATGCACTGGTCTGTGGGTATAGCAAATACTCATTAAGACTCATTTAAAATTGTGGCTATTTAGCAGAACAATAGGTTCATTTAATATTGTGGCTATTTAGCAGAACAATAGGTTCTCTCCAAGGGATTATGACCTATCTAACCACATATTCTTGTCTCCACTAATGATTCCAGGCATGAGTTCCATCTCATGATCCAAATCAGAAAGAGATTGATTACACCCATAGCATTTGTGCCACTATTTTACCAGTGGCTCTGTCTTGCCAGACCAGTCTTATTGTAGCTCCCAGAGTTCACAGTTGGTTGATACTGATGATTTCTTTTTTCTTATAGTGCTTTATATAGTACTTTCCATCACTATGAAAGTTATCTGGGAGGGATGAAGTTCCACACCAGTACCTGTTTAATTTCTCCATGTTTTATGATTCAAGTTATATGGTGTCTTTAGCAATAAATTCTTTTTTAAAGAAAGGTCCACCTGCTCACCATCTTTCCCTATTCCCAATCCCTCCCAGTCTGCCTTTAGCCTCCCTCCACCCCATCCCTTGACCCCCTCCTTGAAAAGAGCAGGGAGTCCCAAGGTAGGTCAGCTCAGCATAGCACATCCACTCCAGACAGATTCGATTTTCTTATCCCAATATCAAGGCTGGGTTAGACACTCCTCTGCAGGGAATGGATTCCAAGGTGCCAGCCCACATACAGGAACACAGTCTGATCCCACTCTTCGAAGCCCATGCTAATTGACAGTTGCCTAACCTTGGAGGGCCTAGCTCTTTGTCCTATGGTTCCCTGGGACTGTTATTGATTCAGTGGGCTTCTCAGAGCTCCAGGCAGCCATCTCTGTGGGATTCCTCATACTCCTTATCTCCTTGTTCATACAGATTCTTCTCCCCCATTTTCCAGCTGGAAGGGGAGCTTGGCCCAGTGCTCATCCATGGATCTCTGCCTCCACCTCCATTCATTGTAAGGTGTAGGTTCTGTGATGACATTTAGGGTGGTTATTTATTTTATTATAGGGGACATCCTGTTTAGACACCCCCTCCATTATTGGATAGGGACCTATCCAGGGACATCCTGTGGGTTCTTGGAGGTTTTCCTAGCACTTGGTCTCTTTCCAACCCCACATTGGCTTCCTCTATCAAGATATAATCTCTTCTTTCTCCTTCTTTGTTGCTCGTCTCACTCAACCATCTCCTTCTCTCATGATTTGTTCCCAACTCTCCTTGGTCACTACCTGTTATGGTCTCAATCTGCTAATGAGATCTTCTCTATTTTCTCTTTCTAGGAGAATCCCTAGATGTCTCACTTAAGTTCCTTCTGATCTTAAGCTGTTCAGAGGTCGTGTTTTGAAGCTTGGGTATTCTTTGTTTTTTATCTAAAATCCACTTATGAGTGAGTATATCCCATGCCTATCTTTCTGGGCTTGTGTTACCTCACTCAAGAGGATATTCTCCAAACCTATCCATTTTCCTGAAAATTTTAGAATGTCATTCTTTTTTTACTGCTGAATAGTACTCCAATTGTGTAGGTGTACCACAATTTTTTAATCCATTCTTCAGCTGAGGGGTATCTAGGTTGTTTCCAGGTTCTTGCTATTACAAATAATGCTGCTATGAACATAGTTGAGCTAATACCTTTGGAGTGTGAATGTGCCTCTTTAGGGTATATGCCCAACAGTAGTATTGCTGGGTCCTTGGGGAGATTGATTCTTAATTTTCTGAGAAATCGCCATATTGCATTCCAAAGTGGCTGAACAAGGTTACACTCCCACCAACAATGGAGGAGTGTTCCCCTTGTTCCGCATCCTCTCCAACATAGGCTGTCATCTGTGCCTTTTATCTTAGCCAATCTAACAGGTGTTAGGTGGTATCTCAAAGTTGTTTTGATTTGCATTTCTCTGATGGCTAAAGATGTTGAACAATTTTTTAAGTGCCTTTCAGCCATTTTTAATTCTTCTGCTGAGAATTCCCTTTTAGCCCTGAACCTTATTTTTTTAATTGAGTTATTTAGGTTTGGGGGTTCTGGTTTCTTGAGTTCTCTATATTTTGGAGAACAGTCCTCTGTCACTTGTAAGGTTGGTGAAAATCTTTTCCCATTCTGTAGGCTGCCGTTTTTTTGTCTTATTGACTGTGCCCTTAGCCTTACAGGAGCTTCTCAGTTTCAGGAGGTCCCACTTATTGATTGTTGTTCTTAGTGTCTGTGCTACTGGTGTTATATTTAGGAAGTGGTCACCTGTGCCAATTTGTTGGAGGGTATTTCCCACTTTCTTTTCTATCAGTTTCAGTGTGGCTGGGTTTATGTTGAGGTCTCTTATCTACTTGGATTTGAGTTTTGTGCAGAGTGATAGATTTGGATCTATTTGCATTCTTTTACATACTACCATTCAGCTATGCCAACACCATTTGTTAAAAATAGTATCTTTTTTTTCATTGAATACTTTGGCCTCTTTTTAGGTGTTCATATCTGTGTGGGTTAAGGTCAGGGTCTGTGATTCGATTCCATTGATCCACAAGTCTGTTTTTATGCCAGTACCAGGCTTTTTTTTTTTTTTTTGCACTGTAGTTCTATAGTAGAGCTTGAAGTTAGGAGTAGTAATACCTCCTGAGGTATTAGTTCTTTGAATGTCTGGTAGAATTCTACAGTGAAACCATCTGGTCCTGGGCTTTTGTAATTTGGGAGACTTTTAATAACAGTTTCAATTTCCTTTGGGGTTATAAGTCTGTTTAGGTCATTTATCTGATCTTGATTTTATTTTGGTAAGTGGTACCTGTCCAGAAAGCTGTCCATTTCTTTTAGGTTTTCCATTTTAGTGACATATATAGATTTTTCAAAGTATGACCTGATAATTTTCTGGATTTTCTGGGGGTTTGTTTTTATGTCTCCCTTTTCATTTCTGACTCTGTTAATTTGGATATTCTCTCTCTGCTTTTTGGTTAGTTTGGATAAGAGTTTATCAATCTTATTGACTTTCTCAAAGAACCAACTCTTTGATTCATTGGATCCTTGTCTTGTTCTCTTTGTTTCTATTGTATTTATTTCAGCCCTAAGTTTGATTACCTGCCCATTACTCCTTCTAGGTGAGTTTGCTTCTAATTGTTCTAAAGCCTTTAGCTATGCTGTTAGGTCTCTTGTGTGAGATTTCTCTTGGTTTTTCATGTAAGCATAAAGTGCTATGAATTTTCCTCTTAACACTGCTTTCATTGTGTCCCATAAGTTTGGGTATGCTGTGGATTAATTTTCATTGAATTCTAGGAAGTCTTTTGTTTCTTTCTTAACTTCTTCCTTGACCCAGAGGTGGTTCAACTGAGAGATGTTCAGTTTCCAATTTGTAGGCTGTCTGTGATTTTTGTTGTTGTTGATCACTAACTTTAGACCAGGGTGGTCTGATATGATGCATGGGGTCCCATTTTTGTATCTATTGATGTTTGCTTTATGACTGAGTACGTGGTCAATTTTAGAGAAAGTTCCATGGGGTGCTGAGAATTATGTATATTTCTTTGTGGTTGGGTGGATGGTTCTATATGTACCTATTAAGTCCATTTGGGTCATAACATCTGTTAGACTCCTTATTTTTCTGTTGAGTCTGTCTGGTTGAGCTATTCAAGAGTGAAAGCAGGGTACTGAAGTCTCTCCACAATTAGTAAGCATAAGTAGGAACATCACAGTGTTAAATTTTAAGGTGAGTACATAAGATTTGAAATAGCACCGTGGAGATAGGCTGAAAAGAAAGCTGACCATGGCAACATGGAAAGAGTTCAGTCAGTACTGCATACTCAGTACTGTGATGCATCCTTGCTTGTGTGATGTAATTTTTCTCTACCAAAATGCAGAAAGTCAAATACAAGCATGAAAAAAATAGACTGTTTCAGGTTTGTGATTTTATCAGACTGATTATCTAAAGGGCAATGGGAAAGGGATTTGGGAAAAGAGAATGGTTAAAGTGATAAATCACAAAACCCAAATAAGGTTAGAACAAAGTAGAGATAATAGGTCACTTGTAGAAAATAGGGAGGTATATGACTCAAGACTTAGAAGACTCAATAAAGTTGAATATAAAAAGAGATTATGGCTAGAAAAATGTGATGCTTTAGCTTATGATTGTGTTCTGGGTGACAATGATGAGGTGTGGTCCAGGAAATGAGTGGATAAAGTGAATCCAAGTTGGAAGTCTCTGAAGAAAATATCAGAGAAGGTAGAAGTCTGGTTGGTTATACACGGGTTAATTGTCTGATTGAACTTCCCCAGAATGATGATGGTACCAATAGGAGAAAGATCATGAGCTTAAAAACCAGTCTTTAATGAACGAGAGGGAAATATGTAAAGGAGATCGTATTTGGCCTAATGGTCTACTGTAGTCCCTTGAAGATTTGGTGGTTGTACTGGACAATGATTTACTTTAGAGCATTGACTCTAGACCAATAGATAGACTATTAATGATCTATGAGTTCTCTGACACTTTGGAACAATGCTCATGACATTAATTTTCAAAGAACCAACCAAGTGATTAAACAAAAACCAAATAATTACTATTGTAAGAAATTTATGCAAGAAAAACCTAAATGCAAATAATAAAAACTGTACTACACCCACACACATACAGACAACAATAAATGAACTCAGTGGTTTTAGAAAAAAAGAGAACACGTGAAAGAGGGAGGGGTGAGGGCATAAGAGAAGAATTGGAGGCAAGGGAGTAGGAGTAAATTTGGTTTTCTTTTTAAAAAATGTGCATAGGCTTAGGAAAGGCACATCCTATCAATGTAATCCAGCGTTCTTTCCATACATCACAACTATAACAGATTGCTCAGGACCTATCAGGAAGCTTAAGGCAGAAAAAAAGCCCTATATTTGGCTGTGTATTAAAAGAGCTGGCTAGCAGTAAAGACAAAGAAAAGAGTCCAGAAATCTGAAGGGCAATTCATCACTGAGGCTCAATAATTACATATCTGGTAAACAAAAATTCACACAAGATCAGGCATTTCGAAAGAATATAAGGAGCATATATACCTTTCAGCAATATTTCTTGCAGATTGCAGAAACCGTGCTTGGTCATTTTCTTTCAGGATATGCTCAGCTTGGTTGATGAGGACTGTTGACCGTTCAAGACACTGGCGGCAATTAGCAACCTGCTGTGCCAATTTTCTCAGTTTCATAACCTTAAAAGTTTGGTAACAGAAAAGATGAGATAAAACATACTGTGTTTAATTAAAAGCAATAAAATAACATGAAGGAAACCTGCCCCAGTAATTTTTAAAGTAATGGTTATTAATATCCCATGTCCCCTGCATCAACTGTTCACCTTCTCATCCTGGCTGCTAAGTCTCCTGCTCAATTTATAATCTGATTATTTACTTTGCACTCAGCCATTTCTCTATTAATCTACCTCCTCTTTGTATTAATAACAGTGTTCTGATTGTAAAAGCAATGCATGTTAATTATAAAAATTTAAATACAAATGTAAAAAGAAATTCTACTACCCAAAGATCACCACTGTTTACATTTTACTGGCAATATACTTTCGCACACATTTAGCAAAAGTACCTCACTTTTATTTATGATTAGCTGTATTTACATGCATATACTTCTCTAAGTATCTTTACACCTACTACAATGTGTTCCTGGAAATTTCATTTCATGTTAGCTGAAACCATTCAGCATGGCAAAAGTATTGGTCATCAAATGAGGTACTTGGAACTTTTCCCATTGTACTCACAGCACAGGCTTATAATCACTATCATTTACCAGCAGGCCAGCAAGCCTCAAAACATACAAAGGCAGCATGGAGGCTCTCACCTGACCTCTTTAACCCTTACTCTTCTGTTCCCTGCTTAGAAATCTGGAGTTCTTCGACACTGCCTCTCCCTTTCATCTATTATATCTAATAAGTTAAATGATGCCATTTTCTCTCCAGCAATTATTATGTTTTCCATTCCATATGTTCTATCACTAGTCTGTTTATATCTTCCAGAACTCATACCAGAAATTATTGTATGCCTCCAAACTTGCTTTCCTGGCTCCAGTATCATCATGCTCTGCTCTACTCTGCACTACCCTGCACACCTCTATCATATTAGATTGCATCCTTCTTATAGAATCACAGATGTAAATCCCAAGCAGGAAAGGAGGTAGTCACATTTCTTGTATAACCCCAACCCATGTTTCTACCATTATTCCTTTCTTTTTATTACCTTACAATATGAGAGGAAGGGCTGGAGAGATGGCTTATTGGTTAAGAACAATGATTACTCTTCCAGAAGACCTGTATTCTATTCTCAGCACTCACATGCTGGCCCACAACTGACCTTAACTCCAATCCCAGAGATTCAGTGGCCTCTTCTGGCCTCCAAAGGCACTGCATGCATATGATACACAAACATATATCCAGGCAAAATACCCATACATACAA
>PVIH01025314.1:0-20922 GCA_004025045.1 Sigmodon hispidus
CTCCAAGGTATTTAATACTATTTGTAGCTAATATGAAGGGTAATGTTTCCCTTATTTCTTTTTCAGCTCTTCTATCTTTAGTGTATAGAAGGGCTACTGATTTCTTTGAGTTTATCTTGTATCCTGCTACATTGCTGAAGGTGTTTATCAGCTGTAGCAGTTCCTTGGAAGAATTTTGTGGGTCACTTATGTATACAATTATATCATCTCCTTTGCAGCTTTTTATATTCTTTTTTTATTCTGTATGTTTAATGGTTTTATTATTTTGTGTCAAGCATAATCTTAGGGATGTCTAGACTATTTGGTGTTCTGGAAGTTTCTTGTATCTTTATAGGCATGTTCTTGGGGTATCTATATTGTTTCCAGTACTGTTTTTTATGAATAATAATGTCATGAACATAATTGAGCTAATATTCTTGAGGTAAGGATGTGCATTCTTTGGGTATATGCCCAATAGTGGTATTGTCAAATCATTGGGTAAGAATGAATTCCAGTTTTCTGAGGAACTGTTATACTTATTTTCAACGTGGTTGTATAAGTTTACATTTCTATCAGTAATAAAGGAGTGTTCCCCTTGCTCCACATTCCCTCCAGTATAGGCTGTCATCTGTGTTTTTGATTTTAGCCATTCTGGCAGGTATAAGATGATATCTCAGAGTTGTTTTGATTTGCATTTCTCTTATGGCTAAAAATATTGAGCAATTCTCTAAGTGTCTTTTATCCACTTGAATCTCTTCTGTTGAGAATACTTAGCTCTGACCTCCATTTTAAAATTGCATTATTTATTTTTTTGACCTCTAGTTTCTTGAGAATTTATATATTTGAGAGATCAGTTCTCTGTCAGATGTAGGGTTGGTGAAGATATTTTCCCATTCCGTAGGCTGTTGTTTTGTCTCATTAATCATCCCCTTTGCCTTACAGAAGCTTCTAAGTTTGAGGAGATCCCATTTATTAATTGTTGTTCTTAGTGTCTATGCTACTAGTGTTATATTTAGAAAATGATCTCTTGTATCAATATGTTCAAGGGTATTTCCTACTTTCTTTTTTATTAAGTTTAGTGTAACTGTGTTCATTCTGAGGTCTTTGATTCACTTGGATTTGAGTTTTGTGCAGGGTGATACATATGAATCTATTTGCATTATTCTACATAACACCATCCAGTTATATCAGCACGATTTCTTAGTGATACATTTTTCCATTGTTTATTTTTGAGCTCTTTGTCAACAATCAGGTGTTCATAGATGTGCCAATTAATGCTGGTGTCCTCCATTTTATTCCATTGATCTACAAGTTTACTTCTATGCTACTACCAAGCTGTTTTTATTACTTTATCTCTGCAGTATAGCTTGCCATCAAAGATGGTGATGCATCTTGAAGTTCTATTATTAAAAAGAATTTCTTGGCAATCCTGGATTTTTTGTTTTGTATTATTCTTTTGAACTCTGTGAAAAACTGTGTTGAAATTTTGACGGTAATTGCATTGAATCTATAGATTGCTTTTGGTAAGATTGCCATTTTTTACTATGTTGATCCTACCTAATGGGAAATCTTTTCATTTTCTGATAGTTTCTTTAATTTCTTTCTTCATTGATTTAAAGTTTTTGTCATACAAGTCTTTCTTTTCTTTGGCTAGAGTAACCCAAAGATATGTGATGTTATTTGAGCTATTGTAAAAGGTGACATTTCCCTGATTTTTTCAACTCTTTAATCATTTGTGTATAAGAGGGCTATTGATTTTTTTGAGTTAAATTTGTATCCTGCTACATTGTTGAAGGTGTTTATTAGTTGTAGAATTTCCCTGGTAGAGTTTTGGGACACACACACACACACATATTATATAATATGCAAATAATGATAGTTTGCCTTCTTCCCTTTCAATTTGTATGCACTTGATCTCCTTTTGTTGTTTTATTGCTTTAGTTAAAACTTCAAGAATGCTGTTGAATAGATATGAAAAGCGTGGACAGCCTTGTCTTGTTCCTGATTTTAGTGGAATTGCTTTGAGCTTTTCTCCATTTAGTTTGGTGTTGGCTGTAGTCTTTCTATATATTGTCTTTATTATGTTTATATTTTTTTCCACTCTTTTCAGGACTTTTATCATGAAGGAGTGTTGGATTTTGTCAAAGGCTTTTTATGTATGTATGTATGTATGTATGTATGTTAAACTATCCCTGCATCTCTGGGATGAAGCCTACTTTAATCATGGTGAATGATTTTTTTTTAAAAAAAAACAATATGTTCTTACATTTATTTTGCCAATATCTTATTGAGTAGTTTTGCATCAATATTAATAAGGGATTTAGACTGGTCTGTAATTCTCTTTTTTATCATATCTTTGTGTTGTTTGTGTATCAGGGTGACTATAGTTTGACAATGTTCATATGGTTTCTATTGTATGTAACAACTGGCTAAGATGAAGTGCAATTTGAGCAGTATTGGTATCAGTTCTTTGAATATCTGGTAGAATTCTGTACTGAAACCATCTGGCCCAGGGCTTATTTTGGTTGGGAGACTTTTAATAAGTCTTTTTAATTCCTCAGAGGTTATTCAGGTCTTTATTCTGATTTTGATTTAATTTTGGTAACTGGTACCTGTCTATAAAACTGTCCATTTATTTTAGGTTTTCTAATTTTGTGGAGTAAAGATTTTTGAAGTGTGACCTAATGATTCTCTGGATTTCTTTGGTGTCTGTTATGTTCCTCTTTTTATTTCTGATTTTGTTAATTTGGATATTTTCTCTCCAACTTTTAGTTAGTTTGGATAAGTGTTTTTCTATCTTGTTGACTTTCTCAAAGAACCAATTCTTGGTTTCAGTGATTTTTTGTCTTATTCTCATTGTTTCAATTATATTGATTTCACCCTTGAGTTTATTTTCTGCTGTCTACTTCTTCTGGGTGAGTTTCCTTCTATATGTTCTAGAAATTATCTGAATGTATTGTGCTAGGATTTTTTTTAACTTTAGTGAGTTTTTTGACTGATTTATCTATTTCCTTTATTGTATCTTTCACACCAAGATTCTGTCTTTCATCTCTTGCATTTTGTTAGTTATGCTTCCATCTGTAGTTCTTGTGTATTTACTCAGATTTTCCATTTCTAGCATTTCCTCAGTTTGTGTCTTCTTTATTGCTTCTATTTTAGTTTTTAAGTCCATCACCTGTTTAATTTTTTTTTTTTGGTTCTTTAAGAGACTTATTGTTTTCTTTTAGTTTCTTATTTATCTTTCCCACTATTTCCTGATAGGAGTTTTTCATTTTTCTTTAAATGACTCTTTAAAGTTTTCTCTTTTTTTTGCCTATATAGTTGCCTTTCTTTTCTTTTTTTTTTTTTACATTTTTGATTTTTTTGTTTTGTTTTTTTCCCATTTTTTATTTTTATTATGAATAAAGTCTCATTTTTTTTATCCATGCACCTCCTTAAAGTTTTCTATCATCTTTATAAAGATATTTTAAGATAATTTTTCTTCGCTTCTTTTATATTGGAATATTCTTGTTTTGCTGTTGTAGAACCACTTTGTCTTAATGGTGCCATATTGTTCTTTATGTTGTTCAATAATTTTTTGCACTGGTGCTTACCCAGGGCATCCACTGATTGGTGCACGTGATGTTTGTATTTCAGCCAGCTGCTTTTGGTCTACTAGGTGCTCTTGATGCAATTGGTGCTTTTGAAGAACTCTGAGGCCATGAAGCCTGTGTCTCAGGCAGCAAATGAGATATGTCGCTTGAGCTCTTATAAAGGATCTCTTCAATATCTGTATCTCAGCAAGCCACTGCTGTGATGGGGCTCTTTTAAGGTTGTATCCCAGAAAGCCACTCCTGTAATGGAGCTCTCCAGAGGCTGTTTCTCAGGGAGCAGCTGAGGTTGTGGGGATGGGTGGTTTTGGGAAAAGAATTGAGGATTATGTGACAAAGGGTCCAATGAGGGGTGTGGATAGGCTTGCAGGCAGGGGATCTGCTTGTTTGTCTGAAGCTGGAGCTGTGATGGATTAGGGGGCAAGTTTTTGTGCCCTGTTGCTCAGACCTAGAGGTTGTTCTAGTTGGTCTGACTGGCCTACTAGGAGTGGGATAACTCATCTCTACTGTTGGGACTCTCCAGAGGTTGTGTTTCAGGAAGCAGCTGAGGTTGAGAGGATTGATTACTCTGTTCTTAAAGAAGGGCTTAGTACTGAGTCAGACATGCATTTGACTTCAGTTGATGGCATCCACCACCAAGGTTTTTATCTCAGTGGAACTGTAACAATTAGAATTTGTCACAATGTGAGCTGTCAGTAATTTATTATTCTTTTAGGAATTGACATGGCTGCAATAGCTCTTAAACAAGGGGCCATCCAAAGGCTACAAAATCTAGTCTCTTTGAGATGTAAACTGTAGATCTTTTCCAGGGACTGAGAATTAGAGCCAGAATTCCCTTGGCAGTAGCATTCTTTCATGGACATAAAGATGAAATGGCTTGTGGGCATCAGGTAGAGTTAAAGTGTGGGTGTTTGTACTGGGCCTCTTTTAGGTTCTTAAAGGCCTGTTTATGTCCCTCTATTCATTCCAATGGGATGCTGCAGAGTAAAAGAGTTTGGGAATTTCAGAAAATCCAAGTGTCTAAAGACACAATGTTTATCAGTATCTAGAAACTTGTTTTTTGTTTGTTGGAGCTAGGATTTGTATTATGGACACTATCTAGGCATGGGACTATGGTCTTTTCTTTTTTCTCAGCTTATATCCCATGTATGTAACCTGCAACAAGCTAATTTTGGATTTCTTTTCAGAAACTCTACACCTACTAGATTTCCAAAAGGCCTCAGGTGGCTTTCAAACAGTCTTCCTCATTTTTAGTGGCAATAATAAATCATTCACATATTATAAAGCAAGGTTACTTCAGTATACTTACTGTGGAAGAAACTTAAATCCTGGTTGAGTGCTTCATCAAAGATGGTGGAAAAGTTTTGAACTTTTGAGGCAATCTAATTCAGGTTAGTTGTCCTGATATTTTAAGTTCACGGTAGGGCCATTCAAATACAAAGGAAGGCTGACTTAATTTTGAAGGGGCCACTGGGAGCATAGCACAAAGAATCTTAAGACCACAGATCACCAGAGAAACCAAAAATGACAAGCACACTAGATCATCTTACCAATGGGAAAGATGTAAAATCTGGTATGCCATCCAGAAAACTGGGAATTGGAAATTGGAAGTGATTGACAGCTTGATGATCTGTGTTATCTGTTGGGTCAAGCCATATAAAGCTCTTACACCCATGACAAGAGGTGGCTAGTAATATAAATGACTCTTATAGTCTCCTCAGCTCTCACAACCAGGAACAGAGATATCTAATAGCCTAAATGACCCCCCTGATATCTATATGACTGAGATCTTGCCAGACTCAGGCTCTTAAGCTAGGAAGGTAGCATATCTCTAGTACCTATCTTCTTGGAAAAAATAATATGTACCTTGAGTTGAGTTTTAATGTAACTATTTTTTCCTGTGCAACGGGAGTCTTATTACACCATAAAACTTTATTTCAGATGATAGTGAGCTTAAATACATTAGGACTAAACCACCTGATATTAGATTTCCCAAAGTCTATTC
Organism: Sigmodon hispidus; assembly: GCA_004025045.1. NCBI lineage: Eukaryota > Metazoa > Chordata > Mammalia > Rodentia > Cricetidae > Sigmodon > Sigmodon hispidus. The sequence continues at coordinate 5,575 of PVIH01025314.1, forward strand.
CAGGTTGTCAGTATGCCCCGGGTTTTTTATTGTTTCTCCTTGTGCAGTTAGCTTTCCTCTTTGGATATCTGCAGGGAACTTTTCAAGGGGGATGGAGAAGAATGCATCTTTTAAATCTAATACATTGTAAACATTATACTTTGGTGGTAATAGATTGAACAAAAAATAGGAATTTGGAGAATTTGGGTGAAAGATTTCTACCCACTTTCTCAACTCTTGTACTGTTCTACAGTCTTGAGTTCCAGAATTTTTGAAAGGAAACAAGAGAGTATTTCAGACTGACTTTCAAGGAGTAGGTATAATGGTTTCAGGAGGCACCTGATGCTAACTTTATTCTGTTCCGTGACTTCTGAACTGATGTTGTATAGCTTGATAAAAATGGGGATAGCCCCAGACATTAGTTTCAATATGACAGGTGATATATGTCTGGCCAAGCCAGGGTTGTCTTCTGTCCAAATTATAGAAATTTCCTATTTCAGCCCTTTTAAAAAAAGTCCCTTCTGGGGAATGGGTTTGATTTTGGAGGAGCAGATATTCTGCACTTTGTGGCAGGTCATACTTAAACCTTAGCAAAGCCTTCTAATTGAAACCTAAAAGTTTCTCCTCAGAACTGTATATATTGTTGCCTGAAGCGTATTCAAGAGGTCTCACTCTAATAAAGGGTAGAAGAATTATTATTTATTAATAATGATAAAAACGAATTATATTTCTTGTCCTAAGTTAGTAGTCTGGTTAATGATCTATTTATTTTCTTTAATATTTCCTTTTGTATTTTCATTGTTTGGTTGGTAAGTAGCCCTGGAGGCTCCTATAATACTAAATGGGTAACTCTTATATCCATCAGAAAATTTACACATTGGATCCCAATAGTGATGGTCTTTATATGCCCAGTAAGTCTAGTTCAAAGGAATATTGGGCTCCTTAATCCTCCATAGATAGGATTAGTTTGTATTTGGAGAAGCTACCCTTTTCTATTGTGGACATTAAATTTCCCAATGACCCACTGTTTGCAGTAGGTGAATTTGTCCTTTTATAAAGGTTTTCACTTTTTATCAAGGGGATGGACAAAGTTGAAAATGTCTAGGACTTATAGTCCAGCCATGATGGCCCATCCGATCTTCTTTGCCAAAAGATCTTCTTTACTGTGTCTGCTGTAAAACACCTTCTGAGCTGTGTCTAGTAGTTCTGACCTGTTCTTTCCTGCAAACTCATGCATCTTTTGTACCTTCCTACATATCGGGGGTCAACTGAGTACAAATGCCATATTAATTACCTTGAAATTTGTCAGATCTTCTGGGTCTATAAGGCATCCTCAAGGTGTTCCAGAAATGCTAAAAATGATAAATCTGCCCCTCTTTCATGTATGCTTCCTTAGATAGGCTAGCAGACTTTGGGACAGCACATTTAATCCTTTCTAACGGAACCTGGTAGTACACACAGAGTGGCCTCCTATGTCCCTAGGTGTTGTTATTGCACTGAAATCTATTTTAGAGTATGGTCAGTTGCCTCTACTTCAGCCATTGAAACTGAAGGCTTCAGGAAGTACAGTTGCTTTTGTGAGAATCTATTTCCCCCTTCAGTAGTAGGTACAGAGAATCTGCTGACAATCTGTTGGTCCCATCCCCACAGGTTGGAAAGAAGGGGTTTCCAGGACAACAGCTGCAGGTCCTCTTGGTTTTCAGGTGATGCTCAATCTTGGAGAGGGGTGTTTATGGGGAAAGTAATGTTCCTTAGGTTTCATTACTACTGACTTCTCCTTCTCCCCACTATTTTTCCCTTTCCATCAAAGACTGGCTACCCAGATGGCAGAGCAAAAGCTCAGGATCAGTAGACAGAGGTAGATGGATACAGAATACAAAGAGAAGTGTCCCCTCAATTGAAGGAAGAAGTATCATGGACCTTCCCCTCAGCCACCCCCTACTGAATTCATAGCACAGAAAATACCTCTAGTCAATTAATTCCACATGAATATATTCTGAGTTTGGGGTCCAAAGGGCAAAGAGGTGAGATGAACAGGATAAATGAAGACTCAAGATGGGAGACAGCAGAAACATTTCTATCTGTAGTGGAAATGGGGACATATAGATAGGAATTGTCAGGAAACCACTGTAAGGTGGCATGGTTGAAAAGAGATACTCCTAGAATCAGGGTTAGAGTGAGATTTGGGAGGGCAATATGGGATGAACTTGCAGGGTGTGGGTAGGGAAAAGACAAGGAGAGGAAAGGAAGAGCTGGGGTGGGGAAGATGAGGGAAGTAAGGAAAAACTAGTTGGCATGGTAGAATTGAAGAGGAAGTAAGGCTGTGGTGGAACCGAATTGGAGAAGTTGGAAGATGAAGTGAGGAAGGGAATGGAGAAAAGATGGTTATATAAAGGGAGGAAGGATTCTTTCTCCTGTGAGTCCCACAGAACAGGTTTTAGAAGGACCTGCTGGCCATAGGTCTTCAAACCCCCTGTCTTTTGACAATCAGGGCTTGGCTTCCTTTGCCTGTTTTCGACAATACAAACCTTCATCCAGGAGTATGGGTTAGATGTTGCTTCAGCTCAAGGCAATGTGTATCTAATCAGACCTCTTTGGTTTCTAGTCTTATCACTCAGACTATCCATCCTTTCAGTTGCCCCAATTCTGAGATAAACCAATTAACAGAGAACACAGAAAATATAAGATAAGAAAAATTAGAAATGAAATCAAAGCCAAGACATACAAACACAAGACAATTAAGACACAAAGTCAGACCTAGAACCTCATGTGGGCAGTTTAACATCTTGCTATTTGCCTTGTATAAGAGAGTGATGGGTTTCATCAGACTCTTCATCCCAGGTTTGGATTCCTACAAAACCAGGTATCATAGAAAATTACAATAATTTACCAGGGCCTCCCTGTAAAGGCTTGCTTCCTTTCTCAGCATGGCTGGTTACTCTAATAGTCCATGAAACTAAAAGCTTGGAGACTTATAATACTTCCTGAGGTAACACATTAGCTCCTGAGCCCTATAATGAAAGTTTGGCTTTAGAATTTGAGTGAGTGGTCTTTTTTTTCTGCTGGAGCCTCTAAAAGTTTACCCTATCAGATGAGAATAAGACCACTGCCATATTTTTGAGCCATATTTAAAGCAAGATTTTTTTTTTAATTCAGGTGGATCAGAGAGCTTGTCAGTGCCTACCTCCTAAGTTGTGTTAGAGAGCAGTGCAGATTCCATTTCTTAAGGCCCTTTTAAAAATGCAATATCATGGTGTAAAGCAAGTTTACTGAAATGAGACAATGGGTCAGTTAAGAAGTACAGAAAAAAATCTTAAAACAACAAAAGTCTCACCAAGTGGTCACTGATTAGGGACGATCAGGGTGTCCTCAAAAACAAGGCATGGTCATGGGTAGGGGCAGGTCGGATTCCAGAAAACTGAAATTTAGAAACAGACACTTAGTTTTTGTAAAATAGGAAATAGAAAGTTGCTTTTTAACAATACAACAAATGTCTTCTGTCTTCAAAATAGAGTCAGGCAGGTTGCTTGGGACCACCACAGATTAAAGTTGGATATTAACCACAACAGAAACAACAGTTTACAAACTCCTCTGAATAACTAAATAATAAATGATAAAAGTATTAATACAGAAACTAATAAAGTAATTAAAATATTTTTAGAGTTGAATGAAAATAAAAACAAAAAAGAACCACATCCAATGAGACATGGTGAAGTCTAGTTCATATCACTAAGTGCCTACATAAAAATTGAAGATCCCATATTAATAACTTAAAATCACATCTGAAATCTCTAGAACTAAAAGAAGGAATCACACCCCAAAAGTAGACAAGAAATAATCAAAAAACTCAGAATCAAAATTAATAGAAATAAACAAAACAATAAAAAAAATCAATGGAAAAAACTTGATTCTTTGAAAAAAATCAATAAGATTGATAAACCTTAGCCAAATTAACTAATAGATAAATATAAGGTTAAAGTAATAAAAATAGAGACAAAAGGAAGCAATGCCAACAGACACTGAAGAAGTTCATAGAATCATAAAGACATACTTAAAAATTTGTTTTCTACCAAGTTGCAAAATTAACAAATGACTAAATTTCTTGATATAGATAGTATACCATGGTCAGATGAACAATTAAAAAATACCTATATCCCCTAGTGAGATAAAAGCCAGTATTAAACTTTTCTCAACCAAAGATGCTTTGGGCCAGATGGATTCAATGCAGAATTTTATCAGACTTTCAAGGATAAAGTAGTCCTAATATTCCTCAAATTATCACAAAAATAGAAACAGAAGAAACTTTGTTGAATTATTTTATGAGGTCATAATTGCCCTGATACCTAAACCACATAAAGACACAAAAAAATTATAGGCCAATTTTTTATATTAACATATACACAAAAATTCTAAATAAAATACAAACTGAATCCAAGAATATATCAAAAATTATCTTCCATTATCAAATAAGTAACATTTTAGAGATTCAAGGATTATTCAACATATATTGACCCGTCCAGCGGGATCAGTTATTCGTTAGGCCTGGGGAGGCTACTCCTGAAATACCAATGGGGGGTGAGAGAGAAAGGAGACCAAGCACATTAACAAAGACAGAGTCAGTCTGAGTCGTGTCAAGGTCTCATTTATTGAAAATAAGACAGAGTTTATATACCCTCAGGGCCAGAGGGAAGGGAGAGAGTGAAAAAGTTTGCAGAGAGTGGGAAAAGTTTGCAGCAGCAAAAGTGGAGAATCTCTCAAGGTCGGGGAGTGCTGGTGGCAGGCTGATAGAATTTGCAACAGCAAGGGCTGAGTCCCAAGGTCGGGAAAGAGCTGGCTATTCCTTTGGCCATTGTGCTACTTTGTGGTTATCGGGGACTGTTTGTGAAGACAGTTTTGCTAGACTCCAGGTGCTGTTTGCTTAGAGCAACAGGGGACTATTGTTCCAGATGCTTTCTTGGTCCCTAACAATATATAAATTAATATATACAATCTATCCTACAAACAGGTTATGCTACAAAGCATATATGATCATTTAATTAGATGCAGAAAAAAATCTTTGTTAAAACCCAACACCCTTTCACAATAAATGTTTTGTAGAGATTAGTGTTACATGAGACTTATTTCAACACAATAAAGATAATTATAGCAATCACACAGTTGAATTCAATTTAAATGCAAAAAAACCTCAAACGCTTTCCACTAAAATTAGGAACAAAATAAACTTGTCTATAGCCTGAAGTTTCTCTGTTCTACCTGGCCAATCCCACAATCATTTTGTTCCAAATAATTACATAGAAGTTTATATTAATTACATGCTGTTTGACCTATGACTCAAGCATATTACTTTTTAACTCTTATACTTTAATTTAAACCATATTTCTTAGTTATATTTAGCCATGGGACTTAGCACTTTTTCTCGAGCAGTATTCTCATCTTCCTTTTTCTATGTCTTCCTGCATCTCTCCCTGACTCCATCCTTCTTCATCTTTATATTTTGGTTGATTGTCTGCTGGCCTCTAAGCTGCCATGCTATAGGCCAAACAGCTTTTTTGTTAACCAATAGTAATAAATCATATTCACAGGGTACAGAGAAACATCCCACATCAGTTGTCCACTCTCCATACCTATTTAATATAGTATCTGAAGTCTTAGATAGAATAATGACAACTGAAAGGTATCAAGGCGACACAAATTGGAAAGAAAGAAGTCAATACTTATTTACATGCAGATAATTTGATTTTATAGATAAATGACCCTAAATTTTAACATGAAACTTCTACAGCTAACACTCTCAGCAAAGTAGTAGAATGCACAATAACACAAAATCAGAGCCTTCCTGTATGTAAATGACAAATAGACTCAAAAGAAAATCAAGGAAATAATAGTTTTCATGTTAGCCTCCTCAAAATAAAATATCTTATGGTGACTCTAATCAACCAAGTGAAAGACCCATATAATAAAACTTTTAAGACATTAGAGAAAGAAATTGATGAAGATATCAAAAGAGGGAAAGATCTCCCATGCTCATGGATCTGTAATATAAACATAGCAAAGATGAACATAATGTAAAAGTCAATCCACAGATTTAACATTCTCTTTAAAGGAGGGCCAGAACCACCATTAGGTAGGACCCTCCCATCTACAAATCCTGCCCCAACCCCCAAACTGTCCCATCACCTAGTGACTGCAGTGGCTACCTGAGACCCACAGTTTGCCAGCACTTATTGGATCAATAGGTGAATGGCACTTCATCTAGCCCAGCCAGAGAGCCAGGTCTCTGTGACCAAGGCCTTGGGGCACAACCTTTGAAACACCAATCCTACCCATTGTTTTCCTAATCCCAGGTAAGCAGGGAACCACTCCTGCTTGCCAAAATCCCTATTAAAAACCTTAATTTGTTTGACACCTTTTACTACAGATTCTGCTCCAATCCTCAAATTATCCCATCACCTAGCAACCTCAGCAACTCCATGAGACCCACGGTTCACCAGCACATATTGGGTCAAGAGCAAATAAATGACTTAGACCTATAGCACCCAAGAAAATAGAAACAGTTATTAAAAGTCTCCCAACACCCCCGACCCCCAAAAAAGCCCAGGGCCAGGTGGTTTCAGCACAGAGTTCTACTAGATTTTTAAAGAAGAACAAATACCATTATTCTTTAAATTGTTCCACACAATAGAAAGGAACATTGCCAAACTCTTTTTATGAAGCTACAGTCACACTGATACACAAACCACATAAAAATGCAACAAAGAAAGAAAATTACAGACCAGTCTCTCTCACGAACATTGATGCAAATATACTCAATAAAATACAGGCAAGCTGAATTCAAGAACATATTAAAAAGTCATCCACCATGATCAAGTAAGCTTCATCCTAGAAATACAGGGATGATTCAACATATGAAAAACTGTTAACGTTTTCCATCATATAAACAATCTAAGGGATAAAAAACCACATAATCATCTCATTGGATGCTGAAAAAGCCTTTGACAAAAATCTAACACTCCTTTGTGATAAAAGTCTTGGAGACATTAGGGATAAAGGGAAAATACCTAAACATAAGTAAGGCGATATACAGCAAGCTGATAGCCAGCATCAAACTAAATGGAGAGAAACTCATAGCAATCCCACTAAAATCAGGAACAAGAAAAAGCTGTCCACTCCTCATATCTGTTCAACATTGTCCTCATATCTGTTTAATATAGTCCTCAAAATTTTAGCAAATAAATCAAACTATCACAGTTTGCAGATGATATAATATTATACATAAATGACTTCCAAAATTACACCAAGGAACTTCTATAGCTGATAAACATCTTCAGCAATGTAGCATTTACAAAGCAGAATTTACTCATTTATTTAAAAACTGAAATTAATCAATTTACAGGTTATAGAATAAAATGCTTTCTGAGCGAAGTAACTCTGACCCCCAAAGACCAATGGTGGTATGTACTTGCTTGTTTGTGGATATTAACATTTAAGTCTTTGATAAACAGGCTAAAATCTCTATAACCAAAAGAGTTAGGAATAGAATAAGGAACCAGGAAGAGAGAAGGATCTCCATAGAAAGGGGATAGTTACAGATGGATGGGTTGATAGAGAAACAGAATTTATAATTATGGATGGATTCGTTGGGGCATTGGATCAGGAGAGTCAAATGGGAAGAAGAATAAAAGAGAGACTGAGGGAGAAAATATGGGGAAGGATAGCTAAAACTATACTTTTGAGGGATCATATGGAAACATAATACAGCATATATATGAATAATATCTAAATTATAATCACCAAATAATGGGAAAGACAAAGCCCCAATTATAGATACCTTGCCACTAAATGAAACCTCAAGTGCTGGGAATAGGATACATTTAATTGAGTTTTGGCCAAAAGGGCCTAATGGAAACTCTGATGCAATACAGGCTATACCCAAAGCTATTGGTCGTTCTTCACAAATTGAAGGTAAGTTTCTATTGCTGCAAACAAAATCTACATATCTCACTGAACACAGAGAATTTGAGCTGGTGCCTATCTAGAGCATTCACTCCTTCTAAATAGTAGTAGAAGGTATTTTATACAGTACCAGAGAAGAAAGCTGAACCAACACAACTACAAACAATGGGATTTATGTGGCTACTTGCCTGTAAAGTACTTGCAAATATTTGTGCAATAATGGCAAAAATGTTCTCAGAGTAATCAACCTCTATCTAATTGGAATCAAAGTCCACTTCATGAGATGTAAACTCATGTTTGATACTGTCTAAGTGGCCAAGAACCTGAGACTAGATAGTCCATAGCCTAGGGGAAAACAAAATCTAATTTTCTGCTAACAGAATGTAGCAATAAAATAACTCCTAACATTACATTATACTCAAGGATTATTATTCTGCTTGGCTATCATCAGAGAAGCTGCTTCCCTCAGTATATATGACCAGATACAGAGAACTACAACTGGAGTAAGAGAGAAAAAGACCATGGAATATGCAGTTGTAAATGGGTTATCTCCATCAAATCCCTCCCTGAGGGCTTAGGGAACTATGAGGAATAAGAGGTGGTAAAATTTTAAGAGCCAATGAAGATGGGAATACATCAAATAAATGAGATCTTCTAGATACAACAGCATATTATTCACATATGAACTCCAAGAGATGGAGGCAGCATGCATAGGACTTTCATAGGTCTGACACTGATGGTGATCTCAGTGTTGAGAAAGGAAGTAGACATAACCCAGAAGCTATCTTCAACTGATAACCACTCATTAAAAAAATAGTTTTCTCCAAAGGAATCTCACTTGGTATACAAACAACAATGAAAGGCATGCCCCATGTCCAGCTATAGATGAACAACCCTTAGTGGTATTTTTGGAGGACTTTTTCTTTGTTACACAGTGGTGTATGTATTTTTTTATCTTACAAATCTTTTGTTTATATATGATAATTTCTGATTTTGTTTTTATGGATTTTTCTTTGTGTGCAAAGGTGTGTATCTGTATGTATTTCTTGTGATTTTGCTTAGGCTCTTTTTTCTATTTGTTTGTTTTATCTCATTTTGTTTTTAAATTTTTATTATCATTTTTAAGGCTTATTTATGTTATTATGAAGAAGAAGGAAAAGAAGAAAAAGAAGGAGGAGAAGAAGCAGAAGAAGAAGAAGAAGAAAAAGAGGAAGCAGAAGCAGAAGCAGAAGCAGAAGCAGAAGAAGAGGAAGAGGAAGCGGAAGCGGAAGCAGAAGAAGAAGAAGAAGAAGAAGAAGAAGAAGAAGAAGAAGAAGAAGAAGAAGAAGAAGAAGAAGAAGAAGAAGAAGAAAGGGTATGAATTTGTTAGACAGAGCCATGGGGATAATCTAGAAGGAGTTGAGGAGGTAGGAGAAACCATAATTAGAATATATTGCAAGAAGAAAGAAATTATTTTAAGTAAAAAAAGACTAACATAACATTAAAAAGGATGTAAAATTATATGGGAACTTTATACAATATATTTTTTCTAATCATATATTAGATATAATAAAAATAAAATTAAAGCAATTATAAAATACTGTGAATAGGGTCACATATACATTTTAATTTCATTTTTCTCTTAGTTTCCAGTACTTTGAAATGAGAAACTAATTTTATATAAAATTTGAGAAAAACAATTTTATATAAAATGTTATTGAACTGAAAATAAAGGCCTGTTTTCTGGGTCCTAACAAATTAGCCCTGCTTCTTTATCTCCAAATGATGAAGTACAAGGACAAAGAATATTTTTATAACTTCAGGTAAATATTCTTTTTATTTAGAAAATAAATAAACTTTTCAATGTAGTTCATCTAGGATAGTAACTCCAGGTGAATAAAATTTACAAAAGTCACTTTATTCCATACATTTACTTTCATAGCTAAAAGAACATCCCTTTTTGTCTTATGGTCCAATGCTCATTTAATTGCCTGTCTTGAAAGAAGTATTTACTTTGTCACAATGAAAATGTGTTGTGGAAAGTAGTAACAATCCCCATTGGAAGGTAATCCTTGGCTATTTATTCTCAGAAGCCTCAAGTGGTCACTTAACTAAATTTATGTACCTCTTTGACAAAAGATTTAGGAACCTATATATTTCATTAAATGAAAGAAATTAAGCTGACATTTTGAAAAATGAAGAATTCACTTTGCTTCTTTGCTATATATTGTGACAGGTAATTATATTCTTGACAAAAATATTCTTAGAGTTTATCCAATTATATATTATAATCAGTTGTTACATTGTACCTCAGTATTTAAAAAAGAAAAATACAATCAGAAAGTAGAAAGCCAATGTGAAGATATTTATGTATGTATCTTAATATTCTTTGGATAACATGTGAGCCCTTATGTAAAGCTAGAAAGTATTGTTGGGAAAAGAGAAAATTAGAGTTGCCTATTGGAAAATCCATCATGAATTTTTTTTCTGTCATCTAATTTAACAGAATAAGCAAGCATTTGAGTCAAAAATAAGAGGAGAGATAAGAGAGAGATGAGAGAGAGAGAAAGAGAGAGAGAAAGAGAGAGAGAGAGAAAGAGAGAGAGAGAAGAATCATTGAAATGTTTAAATGTTAAATATCAAGTTTGATTATTTGTTTCTACTTAGAGTACTTTTAACAATTTGTTAGACTTTGAGCATTTGACCATTAAGTGGATAAAATGATTTGGTTGGATGTGTAGAAGTGGAGTGTAGTTTCTTTTTAAGATTGTATTTAATTATCTACTTTTTAAAAACTTGCTCCCCAAATATGTATTGCCCCCATTACAATAAACCATTTCCTTTATTTTGCAGTTCATTCTAACTATTTTACTCTGTTTTTATTTTCTAGTTGGTTATTGTCATGTGTCAATAATTTAACTGTGACATTTTATTCTCAAATAATGAATTAATCTTGATCTATGTAAGGGTAAAGTTTATGCAGGTCATGAATTGCTTGCTAGAATTTCCAGAACATACACTATATATTATTTTGTGCAAAAAATGATAAGGTAGAAAAGTTGATGATAGAAGATAGAAAAGATGAAGTGAATATATTTAATCAAATACTAAAATTAATATATGGGAAATTTAATTCAAGTATATCTCTATATCTAATCCCGAAGGTGGCATATACCAACACAAGAATTGAAGGAACTCTTAACTTTATGGAAATAATATAGGCAATAAACTCATTCACCTTGGATCAATATAAAATATGTGGCAAGAAATATCCTACAGTCAAAACAATGATTGAAACTTTCTCTTGAAAGGATTTTTAGAAAAGGTGACATCTGCAGAAGACATGAGAAAATGAGTAATAGTCTGATCAAGGATATGTGTTGAGTATGGTATAAGAAAAAGCAGATTATATATTCATGACTGTCATTCTAAGGAAGTCAGACCTCTTTTTGTTTTCTTTTTAAAATTTAAGGCATCAGTAAAAAAATTACTGCATTTAAATGATTATTAGTTTTGAGTGGTGAGTGTGAATTGACAAGAGAAATTGTGAACTGAAATCTCGAGTGACTACTTAATATTTACATCTACAAAATGTTCAGGAACATGTTTGAAGTACTGAAATACAATGCAAAATTAGAAGATATAATGATCAGGAGGAGGAGAAAGAAAAAAAATAGTAGCATAAGCCAGGCAAAAACAAAAATGCAAGACATGCACAGAGATGAGCTAATGAAGGAGATACAAGAGGCTAGAAACTAAGTGGTCATCTATTTGTAGGGTAGTTCCATGAGTAAAGGAAGCTAACAGGAAACATTTTAAGGGAAATTCAGAAGTGCTTTTAATGACAATTCCCACAAATTAGTTGCAATCACAAGCTCTCATATGGATGTTCATGAAGTATAACATAGCTGGGTGTCAAAGATCCAAGAAGCTTCAAAAATTATTGGATAGAAAACATGTATGCACCTAAGACATTTCCTATAAAAAGAGGAAAAATTAAAAAAGAAAACAATTAAAGGTACTTGAAATATTTAAAGAAGAATTATTTTGAAATTTTATTATCTTAGTTATTTTTTACTCAATATCTCTTATCATGCAGACTAAACATTTTGTTGGTAGATATAAAGAGAAACTAAAAATCTAAGCTAAAGATGGTTCAACTTTTTGTTTCTTGTCTTAGATATTTTTCTTGCCTAAATGAGACATTTGGGAAAATGTGAAGACATTTTAGTTATAACAACTGAAGAATAAGTGTGACTGGCATCTGCATAATGTCAAAGATGCTTCTGAATACTGCTCTGTCACAGTGTTACCTCTGTCTTCACTCTGTCATTGAATGCCATCACTCAGTCCCCAGTGTTTGTATTGCCAAGACTGTGAGATAGGACAGAAGACTCTGAGTGGGGTGGAGGTTTATTCCATTTCAATCAAAGTATTATTTAATAATCTAAGAAGTTTATAATTTAATCACCATTTATTATTCATGAAAAATAATTCTTAAGTAACTCACTGTTTTTTTGGTATTTATAAACATACACATTGAGACATTAACGGAGGAACAAGCACAAAGACTGAGTTTTATACTAGAAACCTAAGGGTTGTGTGTGTGTGTGTGTGTTTATTGTTGTTTTTATTTTTAAAATCCAGGTATTGTGTTTCACACTTTTAATTCCACTGATCACACTTTTAATTCCACTGATAGGAAAGCAGAAAGAGGTGACTGTCTGAGACTTGATAGTCAAAAAGGATAGCCTGCTTAGTGAGTTACAGAGTGTTGAGGAACCCGCCCCCCACAACCACACCAAAGCTAGCATTCACAGAAACCAGTTATCACTCAGCAAGGAAAATGTATGAATCTTTCCCCTAAATTTTAAAGAAAAAGAAAATGGAAATGTAGGGACTATTCATAAACAATCAAGTAAAAACCCATTTTTAATAAACTAAATAATAATGCCAGTTATGTAATGTTTGAAGTTAGCAATTGACAAATATGTTAGAACTGTAGGTCAAGACAACATGTATTAAACAGTATCTTCTAGTGGGAATCATCTACAGTATATACAACTTGGAACAACAGTTGGATTTTGTATGTTTTTATTGTAGAAATTTTAATGTATTAAGAAGTACATTATAATAAAATTACTCATATTAGAGAATGCCATACAATATCACACTTAAAATATACTATCTTCTGTAAATGTAGTAATATGAAGAATTAAAAAACCTATCAAAGTTTTTAATATGAAGAGTTTAAAAAAGAGAAACAATATAAGCCTAAACTAGCTATGTGACTTTACATTACAAAATAATGCCAAGTTCTATATATTCCTTAGATAGTTAAATTAAATGTCAGTATTTAAAATTAGTGGTGGAACATGACCATAGGTCTGTGTTTTAATTTTTGCCCATTCTACAAAATTTCTTCATAAAATTGTGTTGTAAATTTTTGTTCTTCTAGTCTTCCAGCCCTGTAGTTCTCCACTTCTGTTTCCAAGGGTCAGCATTTGAAACTGATAGACCCATTCAGAAATGTAAGCATTTCTACAGATGTTAATGAAAATTTTGACTTGTTCATTAAGACTTTTGTACAATGTATTTTGATCACGTTCATTTCCTCCTGCAAGTCCGTTCTGACCCAACCCCCTTCCCTACCCATCTCTACTCTGTGTCCTTTATCTTCAAACCATTAAATCCTTTATGCATCCACATATTTTTCAATGTGTCTTTCCACTGAAGCTTGGTCACTTACTGGAGGCTACATTGTTTTTATCCTCTCCTTGTATCTATTCATTGCTAATGATGCTTATAATAGGTGAAGAATTTTGTGTCACCTCCCTTTCCCGATCAAATCATTAGGCATTGTTTATACTTTCTCAGAAGTTCCTTCTTCCTGCTTAGATTTGTTGGTATGGTTGTTCAATTGTCTGGTGTTTAGATTTGAAATTCAATAAATATGATTTATGCTAGATGTCTCAAAAGTCCTTTGTATTAAAATGTTATCTCATAGTTCTAATAACTTTATTTTCTCTCCTTTAAGGTTGTTTCAGTCCGAGTCTGTAGCCTGAAACCATGGAGAAGATCAATTACTCAGTGGTGTCGGTGTCTGAGTTTGTGTTACTTGGGCTGTCTAGTTCTCGGGAACTTCAGTTTTTCTTCTTTGTTTTCTTCTCTGCATTGTATATTGTCATTGTTTTAGGAAACCTTCTCATCATCATAGCTGTGACTTCTGACAGCAACCTGCACTCCCCCATGTATTTCCTTCTGGGAAACCTGTCCTTTTTGGACATTTGTCAGGCTTCCTTTGCAACACCTAAAATGATTGCAGACTTTCTGAGTGAACGCAAGTCTATATCTTTCAGTGGCTGCATAGCCCAAATTTTTTTCATCCATCTCTTTACAGGAGGGGAGATGGTGCTGCTGGTTTCTATGGCCTATGACAGATATGTGGCCATATGTAAGCCTCTACATTATATGATCATCATGAACAGAAGTACATGTACTGCCTTGGTAATAGTCTCCTGGGCTGTGGGCTTGGTGCATACACTGAGCCAGTTGTCATTTACTGTAAACCTGGCATTTTGTGGACCCAATGAAGTAGACAGCTTTTTTTGTGACCTCCCTCGAGTAGTCAAACTTGCCTGTATTGACTCATACATCACTGAAATACTAATTGTAGTAAACAGTGGAATACTTTCCTTAAGTACTTTCTCTCTCTTGGTGAGCTCCTATGCCATAATTCTGGTCACAGTTTGGTTCAAATCTTCTGCTGCCATGGCAAAGGCATTGTCTACACTGGCTGCTCACATCATGGTAGTATTACTATTCTTTGGACCTTGCATATTCATCTATGTGTGGCCCTTTACAACCTATCCCGTGGATAAAATTCTTGCTATATTTTATACAGTTTTCACTCCCATCCTAAATCCCATTATTTACACACTAAGAAACAGAGATATGAAAGTTGTCATGAAAAAAATTGTAGCCCATTACTTCAGACCACCCAAAATTTCTCAAATTCCATTAGTATCAAGGATTTCCCTTCATTGAGTTAAAGAGAGAGTGACTGGGAGGGGCAGGAGGGGGAAGGGAGTTTGAATATGGGGGTACATGGATAAAAAAATGAGACTAGGTTCTTGCTATTACAAATAATGCTGCTATGAACATAGTTGAGCTAATACCTTTGGAGTGTGAATGAGCCTCTTTAGGGTATACACCCAGAAGTGGTATTGCTGGGTCCTTGGTACACAATGGAATACTACGCAGCAATAAGAAAAAATGATATCCTAAAATTCACAGGCAAATGGATGGATTTGGAGAATATCCTCCTGAGCGAAGTCTCACAAACTCAGAGAGATAAGCAGGGGATGTACTCACTCACTAGTGGTCTCTAAACAAACAAACAAGAAAAAAAGCCAAACATGCCCAATCAGCAAACCA
>PVIH01025315.1:0-20915 GCA_004025045.1 Sigmodon hispidus
AAACAAAGATCTTTCAACCTTTCAGTGGCAGCCGCCACCCCCTGAGGATTTAGAATGCATTGCAGTAAAACAAAGACCATTTCCCATCTCCATACCCAGAGCCAAAGAAAAGAAGCCTGCAGGAGTCCAGGTAAGCAAAATACAGGACACTTTAATCCCTTCCCTTTCCCAGACCTAGCAAGGATTCACAGACCTTAATATGCAGGCAGTAGACAATAGATTCCCTTAGCAAAAAAAAAAAAAAAAAAAAAAAAAAAAAAAAAAAAAAAAAAAAAAAAAACAAAACCACAATGTAGCTACCTCAAGGTTTATTTAAAATAGGTGAACCCCCACTTCCAAGCTTCTTTCTCCCTCTTCTCCTCTTAATCTGTCACTCCCAAAGTTCTATCACTAACCCATATTTCCCCACCCCTCAGCTCCAGGAAACAAAATTCAAGGCCCTATGACTCAAACTCCCAGACTCTACAAGCAAGATGAACTAAAGAATTCAGCAGACATCTCCGTCCCTGTGTCAGCCAGTAGTAGCCATGCAGAGATCACGACAACCATGTCCACTATGTCCATCACCTGCTCCCCCGCCCCTGCCATAAACCTAGTTTTATATATATATTTTGACCCAAATATATATATATTTATACATAAATATATATATAAATATATAAATATAAGCCCAAACAAACCTCTTTTCTTTATAAATAACAATCTCAGAATTGAAAATGATTACAATCTCCTCCAACTAGTGTGATCCTCAAAGCAAGTTAATGGACTCACAAAGAAGCCTGAGGCTCATCAGTGTCTCTGGAGATCTGGAAACAACACCACCACAGCTCCATGCTCACCAAATAGATTCCTTACCAGCATTTCACCTCTGATGACTAATTTCTGTTTCAGCCTCTCAATTTTGGCTTTGGCAGGTTGTCTCAGTGACAGAGTTTATATGTTCAAGGCTTGATGTTTCATCCCCAATACCCTCTCCACAACACAAACACACAGTAAGAGAGAGATTCAAGTTTTTCCATCTAAATGAAAAACTTGAGTCTCTCAAATGAAGAAATTCTTAGACATTTAGCTTTGGCATTTAGAAAGACAATATTCACTATAGGAGAACTGTGAGCATTTAAAAATGGTCATAAATAATTCTGGGTAACCTACCATGATGAAAGACCAGGCTGGGTTTCTTCTATAAAACTGATGATCTACTGTAGTGGGAAATTTTGGATTGTATGGGAGGGGCTTGGTTTATAGAGACGAGATAAAAACAAAATAGAGATGAGACAAAAGTAAAGTATAAAAAAAGAGGTGAGTTTTTTGATTTTAATATATGGCAGATAGCGAGGTGACGGCTCGATATGGTGATGGTTTAACATATTGTTAAAATTTTTTTTATATATAATTTTAACAAAATAAACCTTATTTAAAACATACCTATTAATAACAGTTTTCTACCGCGATAATTGGCGCCTTAACACGGGGCTAATTCCTCAAACCCCCCTTTTCTACCGCGATAATCTACCCAGCTCATCAAACTATGATAATGGTGGCATATGTATTTACTCTTAAAGTGGAGGAAAATATTTTATTTTGATATAATTGATTATTTAAAACCTCCCAAAATTTTTGGCTTTCATGTAAGCAGCTACTGAAATGCCATGCTACAACTTAAAACCTAATTTTATCCCTAACTTTTACTTTCTAGTCATTGTTCTTGCCTTGTTTATAAGGAATTGGCTTCACTCTACACTAAAGAGAAGACAAAATCAGGAAAGATTATTCTTAACAACAGCATGCGAGACTTTGATAGCCTGCTCCTGTCATCCCACCGCTCAGGATGCTGGGACACTGGTGTTCAAAGTTACCTGGGCTACACAGTAAGAACTTGACTCAAAGAAAAAAATATCAATTCTAATATAAAAAAAATTTAGTGTTCACTTAAAGTCTATAGGTATGCTGGGATTTTGATGGGTAGTGCATTGAATCTGTAGATTGCTTTTGGTAGAAATGCCATTTTTACTATGTTGATCCTACCAATCCAGGAACATGGGAGAGCTTTCCATTTTCTGATATCCTCTTCAATTTCTTTCTTTAGTGATTTAAAATTTTGTCAAATAGATCTGTTACTTCTTTGGTTATAGTTACTCCAAGGTATTTAATACTATTTGAAGGGTAATGTTTCCCTTATTTCTTTTTCAGCCCTTTTATCTTTAGTGTATAGAAGGGCTACTGATTTCTTTCAGTTAATCATCTATCCAGCTACATTGCTGAAGGTGTTCATCAGTCGTAGCAGTTCCTTGGAAGAATTTTGTGGGTCACTTATGTATACAATCATATCATCTGCAAATAGAGATAGCTTCACTTCTTCTTTTCCAATTTGTATCTTCTTAATCTCCTTTCGTTCTCTTATTGCTTTAGCTAAAACTTTGAGAACCATATTGAATAGATAAGGGGAGAGAGGACATCCTTGTCTAGTTCCTGACTTTAGTGGGACTGCTTTGAGTTTTTCTCCATTAAGTTTGATACTGGCTGTCGGCTTCTTGTAAATTGCCTTTATTTTATTTAGGTATTCTCCCTGTATTGCTGATCTCTCCAGGGCTTTAATCATAAAGGAGTGTTGGATTTTGTCAAAGGCTTTTTCAGCATCTAAGGATATGATCATGTGGTTTTGTTCCTTTAGTTTGTTTATATGATGGATAACGTTTATCTTTAGAAGCATAGTACAATGTAAAAATAAAGATAATGACTTGCATCATAGCAAATAAAAAGCAAAGTAATATGAACACAACATGATGCACAGTTCTCAATCTTAACTTAATTAAAATTAATTTAAAAGAATTAATTCATTCTTGACAATAGCAGTAAAAAATCTCAATATTTTTCTTAGTTTTGTCTATTCCTAGGTAATATAAAATGAGATATAATGACTTTTGCACTTTGGCATACTCCAGAGTGCTGGGGATGGTCCAGATGGTCTTGAATTAAAAGTATAATTTTTCTGATCCTTCACAAAATACTTTTTTCCATGGCTTCTAATTTTACTACTTAAAAATCCTTCATATAAGAAATTTTTTGTGGAATAGAATATTTTTGACTAAATAAAGATGTGTTACATTTGTTTGTGTTGCAAAATAATTGTTTAACTATGTAAAGATGTGTTACTTTTGTTTATGCTGCATTTGTTTAACTATGTAAATATGTGTTGCTGCTTTACCTTGCCTGCCTAAGGCACAAGATTGGTCTAATAAAAAGCTGAATGGCCAATAGGTAGACAGAAGAGTGATAGGCAAGTCTGGCAGGCAGAGAGAAAAGGTGAGCCAGCCAGGCAGCCAGCAGCCAGAAAGCCAAGTATGGAGAAAGCAGGAAAGCAGGATGAACAGTATGTAAATGAGGCAAAAGAGCCTCAGAGCAGCACATTGATTAACAGAAATGAGATCGTTTAAGTTTAAAAAAAAATACTAACTAGAAATAAGCATAAGCTAAGGCTGAGCATTTATAATTAATGTCTCCCTTACATTGTTTGGGGACTGGTGGTTCAAGAAAGCCTGCTACAGAAATTGCATGTGTGGATGTGTATGTCCCAAACTAAAACTAATAAATAATTTTCATTACTAGTGCTAATATTCTGTAACTATGGCAAAGCATTTATAGTTAGGTCTTGGTATTCAAACTGTAACTCATGGTCCATAAGCATCAACAGCTTGGCAGAAATTTAGAATCTCTATCCCTATTCCATATCTATTGCATCTTAACAAGAAAGACCTGTAGGTGAATCATATATAAATAAAAGCTTGACAATAATAAAGCAAGACAAACAAGGGTCTAAATATTCTTTCAAGGGAGAACTATTTCCATAATATTTCTATATCATCTTCATTATTATTGTTAGAAAATTCTCATTGTCTTTGCTTCTCATTGTTTCCTATGTATATAATCTTCCCTGAGGGCTGAGGTGATTAAATGTAATTGTTGATGCTTCATATCTTAGTGGGAGGGAGGTCACTGTGCCAAAAAATATCATCATTATCACCACTACTACCACCACCATCCATTGCACTACTAGCTAATATTTTTGTGTAGTTATTATGACTTATGTACCATTCTGAGTATCTTACATGTATTACCTATTTAAATGTAGTGGTTTTATTTTTGTCGCTTTATTTTAAATGATTTTAACAATGATATAAGGAAGGTGGTGTTTTAATCTCTATTTTATATGTAGGAAAACTGGGGTATAGAAAGGTTCTCTATACCCTATCAAGATCACATACACTCATTAAGAAAATTTTGTCTTTTTTTAAACTCTGAGAGTCTGAAACTATAGGCTAAACTTTTAACCACTATGGTACATAACAACTTCTTTCTGATCTATAGGTTATCTGCACATACACTAAAATTCCTTCCTTTTAACTTGTTAAAAGAATTAATTTTAAACATTCTCTCCTCAAAAAGAGTGTAGTGGTTGTAAAGAAAAGGCCCCCAAAGGGAAAGACATTATTAGGAAGTTTGGCTTTGTTGGAATAAGTGTGTCCTTCTTGGAGGAAATGTGTGACTGTAGGGATGGGTTTTGAGGTCTCCTATGCTCATGCTACTTCTAGTGAGACACTCAACTTTCTGTTGCTTTCTGATCAAGATGTAGCCAGCACCATGTCTGGCCACTCATTACCATGTTCCCCATCATGATGATAATGGACTGAACCTCAGAACTGTAAGTGAGCCACCTCAACTAAATGCTTTCCTTTATAAGAGTTGCTGTGGTCATAGTGTTTCTTCACAGTAAACCTAGAAAGTCTAAGACAGAGTAATATGCCTAGGGATGTAGCAGTGATAGAGCATTTGTCTAGCCAGGATGAGGCCCTAGGTTCAATTCCCAGTACAAGAAAAATCTGTGGTAAGGTAAAGGGTATGTAAATTATCTTGACATATATACATATGTCAAAACCTTACATTGTACTACATAAAATGTGATACAATAAGACAAATATTGCAATATTGGTAAATCTAAAGATATTTTGTTGAGTGACATAAGGCAGAGATAATGTACAAACATTATTTTGCAAGAGCCAAATATCCCAGAAAGGAAAGATTTCTTTCACATGATGGAGAGCTTTGGTGATATGAGGGCAAAGACACCAAATATTGATTTTCTTTAAAATATCTATTTTACTAACACTTGAGATAATTGATGTAATTCAGTCATACAAGTAGGAGTATCTATGTACTAGAGAAGTAAGCTGTTCATGAACTCAGATCAGCAACCACTTCTAGTACTTGTATATAGGTGGATCTAATCCTAAGAACAGCAAAAACTATGATTACTAAACCTTTTCCATAACATTTATTAAAAGATAAAATATCAAAAAGTAACAAATTCTACATAATACAGTCCAGACTTATTTGACACATAAGATTCCACAAAATAATCTTAATTTTCACAAAAATAGACATTCAACATAGACTAATCATAAAATGGCATACATCATCGAAACATCTGACAAAGAGAAGAAAGCACCATTAAATTTGGGGAACCTCTTCCAATAGGATCTTTCTCTAAAACCCTGGTTTAAAACTCATTATGTAGTTCTTAGGCTTCTGAGTTCTGGAAGTATAGGAAGAATCCTCCACACTAGTTCATAAAAAGTATTTACTAAACAATTATGAACACTCTTGAATTACAAGTTAAAGCAGAAACATCAGCCAAGAAATACAAGACACTGTGAAAAAAATGAATAGAAACTTTAGAAGTGAAAACTAAAAACAACAAAGATCTCAATGAGGCCATATTTAGCCTCCAGGCATAGCCTGGATAATATATCATATGATCTGGTTCAGTCTGGTGATTTTCCTGTACTCTAGCCAGCCTGTGTTCTAAATCTCCACATCTACCTTGAGTGGTACATCCTGTAAGCAGTTTGAGTCAGCCTGACCCCAGCCTGCCAGAGTGCCATATCCAACTTCAAGGCTTACAAGCTATACATTCTGTATGTCAGGCCAGTCTAGGGAGCTCACCTAACCTGACCTGACCTTTGCCAGTTTCTAGGCCTAACCCAGGTCACACATCCTGCATGCTGGCCCAGCCTCATGAGTCTATGAAAACTTGCCTGTGTATAATCCCAAAATTTCAAACCTTGTCTTGGTTACACAGCCTCTATATGAGCCTAGCCTGGTGAGTATTCAAGACCCCAGTCCACCAACACCATCCTCACTACCAGGCATAGCTCAGGTAGCATAGCCTGTACACTAGACCAAGAATATCCAGCTGTTTATCCAATTCACATGCTAGGTTTCAAAACACAGTTGTCACTAAAGATCTGAAACAAACGATTGTAGACTTGTGCAGTTCTGATTTGAAAAAAGCTCTGGAAAACAAATTTATTCTGTTATACATGTGGCAAAATCTTTTTGCTCCCAAATGTTACCTGAACCATAGTTACCTAAACCATATGTGGCCAAAGTTCAAAAATTCATACTTATTTGTATTTTTTCTCTAGTAACATTAATGTTTTATTAATATATGCTATTCCATTCATCCTAGGGTATAATATAACCTATATATTTTCTAAAATGTAAAAACATACTGCGAGTTCTCAACCAGTGACTTTTAATTCACTCAATTTCTTTTTATCTCATACTCAGCTCTTTTATGAAATTAATCAACATGCCTTGTATAGTACCTGCCCTTAGTAAGTTATCCATTTCAATGTCATTGTTTGGTGGTATGTCTAGATATATGCCAAGTTCCTTGAAAACAGAATCAAGTTCTCAGTTTATTTTGTATTTCCACCATTCATCACAGTACCTGAACCTAACAAGTGATTAACAAACATGGGGGAAAATAGTGGAAGACTCTGTGATGAAAAGAGATATTCTAAATTTGAATTTTTATGTTTTTATTTATTAAAGTTGAATATGCTTGAAACAAATGAGTGAAATACATGAGCTGATTAAAAAGAAAATTTCTTGTTCTATTTACTTCCTTAATATAAGTTTATATCTTTTATATATATATATCAAAATTTAAGAGAAATTATATAGCATAAATGTTACCATGCCAGGAACAAGTGGAACAGGGTTGGAATTCCAGGTTGTTGATATACAGGTATAAGTATTTATCTCCCATTTTATTTCAGCACTCATGTTCACCTCTGAAGGCTGAAGTTCCTTCATGTCAATTCTAATGACAAAGTAATATCTTTGATAAATGGTATAATTGGATATTCACATATAAAAATTTTTCAGAATAGACTTCAATATAAACCTGATAACTATAAAATTACTTGCTATATTTTAGACCTTAAATGTTCCTCAAAGGACCATCTGTTGGAAGCTTTTTCTCCAGGTTGTGGCCTTATTAGGAGGTGATAAGACCTTTGGGAATGAGGTCTAGCAAGAAAAATAGGTCAGAATACTTAATATCTAATAATCTCCAAGTGTCCTACTTCTTAACACTGCTGTACTGGGGACCAAGGCATCAACACATAAGATGTTTGGGGGCATTTAAGGCACAAACTATAATGTGAGATTGTCAGCAGTTTCCTTTCTTTATTCTATGACTGACAACTTTTGGGTTTAAACACATCTTATTTTTTTTTACAATGAGTTTAAGATCTTCCCTTTTACCCACAGTTTAGAATTGAAATCATCTATTCATTATAGGTTAAGAAATTCAACTGAGGGCTGGAGAGATGGCTCAGTGGTTAAGAGTACTGACTGCTCTTCCAGAGGACCCGGGTTTGATTCCCAGCATCCACATGGCAGCTAACAACTGTCTGTAGTTCCAGTTCCAGGCAAACACCAAGGCAAATAATTAAATAAATAAAAATTTTAAAATAAAAAAAAAGAAAAAGAAATTCAACTGAACCCATGATATAGTAAGTCTTGATTTCTCTCCTCCTTCATTTTCTCCTCCTCCTCCTGAATTTCTTCCTCTTCCTCCTAGCTTTGATGACAAAACCTGGATTAGAATTTCCTGGATTAGAATTTCCTGTGTAGACCTGGCTTGCATAGAACTTGTGATTCTCTAGCATCTGTCTCCTGAGTACTGTCATTAACAACATGCAACACCACAATTGGCTGTATCTTTTTTTTTTTTCAAATTAATCAGAGACACTTACTTTGAGGAACATTATGAAGAAATAACTTTTGTGGTTTTTTTCAATTTAATTTAGTTTTTATCTTTACAAATTTTATATTTTTATTAATTTTATAATTTTCTACCTTCTTTTTTAAATGTTTATTTATTTGTTATGTATACAGTGTACAGAGAGGGTATCAGATGTCATTATAGATGGTTGTGAGTCACCATGTGGTTGCTGGGAATTGAACTCAGGACCGCTGGAAGAACAATCAGTGCTCTTAACCTCTGAGCCATCTCTCCAGTCCAATTTTCTACCTTCTTAAGAAAAAAGTTAATGAAAACATAAAAAGTTACATTTTCCCTCTCAATTTTAGTTCTCATTAGCTTTGGTAGAATGATTTCTTCTATCATTATTTTTAAAAAGCTAGGCATGACACACACCTATAATCTCAACACTTGGGAGGTTGAGACAGGAGAATCAGATGAAGGTCAGTTTCAGCTAGCATACACTATCAAAAAAAAAATTCTTGTCTTTAAAAATCAGAATAATGGGGTTGGAGAGATGACTCAGAGGTTAAGAGCCTGGATTGTTTTTTCAGAGGTTCTGAGTTCAATTCCCAGCAACCACATGGTGGCTCACAACCATCTATATTGGGATCTGATGCCCTCTTCTGGCATAAAGTTGTATATGCAGATAGGGCACTCTTTTATTAAATAAATAAATAAATAAATAAATCTAAAACAAAAAAAAAAAAAACCAGAATAAACACTGCCTTTAGATTGTTAATAATTTTCCTTTGATTTCCTCATCAAGACAACTCTATTTTTAAGGTTTTAAAAACCTTAAATTTTACAGTGAATTACCGTCATTTAGTTCTAATTTTATTGGATAATGAAATAATGCATTCTGTATAGTATTGCTTTGAAAAAATGAAGATTCTATATTTGTGCAGTCAGATTTGTTATGAATATTTATTATATTTTATTGAAATTCCTATCCTTGATTATCGTATCTTTATCTTTTAGATCTGTTCAATAATGAAAGGAAGTTTCAGATTACCCATTATAGTCTTATTTCTCTCAAGCTCTTCATATATTTATAATAATTTTGCTACACATATGTATCTCAGTGAATATGACATTAATACTTTTATATCTTCAGGAATATTGCCTTTTATTATTATGTGATAGTCTTTTCTATCCTGTTTAGTCTCCTTAGCCTGTCTACAATTTTACATCTCATATTATTAGTCATTAATTTTTTCCCTTACTTCACTTCCATTTATCAGGTGGCTTTGACTGAAATTTTAGAGGTTTACTATTTGAAGTATTATTTCTTATCTTATGATAATCTGAGGTTCCAGCTAATAATGTTATTGTCTTTGCTTGAAAATAAGCATTAGGGGCTGGAGAGATGGCTCAGAGGTTAAGAGCAATGCCTGTTCTCCCAGAGGTCCTGAGTTCGATTCCCAGCAACCACATGGTGCCTCACGGCCATCTGTGATGATATTTGGTACCCTCTTCTGTATACATAATAAATAAAGAAAGAAAGAAAAGAAAATAAGCATTATTAATTTATTGTATGTTACAAAAGAAAAGAATTAAGGATACAAATAACAATGAAGAATGTCAAATTTTACAACATACCTAGAAACAATAGAACATTTAGAAGAGGGGCTGGAGAGATGGCTCAGCAGTTAAGAGCACCCTCTGCTCTTCCAGAGGACCTGGATTCGATTCCCAGCACCCAGTTCCAGGCAAACACCAAGGCAAATAGATAAATAAAAGTGTTTTTTTTTGTTTTGTTTTGTTTTTTGTTTTTTGTTTTTTTTTTAAAAAGAACATTTAGAAGAACTAGAAGGGATTGTAAGAGAGTAGGAAGAAATCCGAAGAATTTTACATACAAACGTTGATGGTATATAAAAATAATTTCTTCAGTCTAATTACTTAAGAACTCTTCATATTACAGCTTTCTAGCTTAAAAATTATTTTCTAGCTGTTAATCTTATTTGTCTCTTTTTACAATACATACATTTTTTAATAATTAAAAACTTACTTATTAATGGGGCTTTCTCCAAAGGTATGATCTGTTTCATGAAACAAACACAAATTTTACATTATTTCATATTCCTGTTCTTTTAATTCATTAAAATAATCATTGTAAAAATAGTTGCTTACAAATGAGTGTGATGGCATATACATTTAATCTCAACACTCAGAGGAGGAAGGCAGAGTCAGATGAATCTCTCTAAATTCCAGGCAAGTCAAGAATACACAGTAAAACTTTGTCTCAAAAAAATGCTTACTTCCTTCAAGTGAGCCATCCAAGTTGTTTGCTGTGATTGCTTCACCTTGCTGTTTGTCGCCAACAGATTCGCAAGCTTGTGAAAGTAATGGTAGTTGAGACAAATTATGTGGACAATACAACCTGAAGATAAGCAAAAGAATAAAAACAAACTAAATATGTGCCAGGACAGTAGTGTCATTTATGTATGTGCCCATTACATTTGAACAAGACTTCAAATTAAAAATAGATGATTATAAATAAAAAGACATTTAATTATTCATAAAATCTTGTTACATGGCATAAACTGTATTAGGTGCTGAAGGTATGACAATGAACAAAATAAATGTAGAATAAAAAGCTTCCTTCCCATAATTATAGCTCAACTATGTTCATAGCAGTATTAATCGTAATAGCAAGAACCTGGAAACAACCTAGATGCTCCTCAGCTGAAGAATGGATTAACAAACTGTGGTACATCTACACAATGGAGTGCTACTCAGCAGTAAGAAAAAAATGATATCATAAAATTTGCAGGCAAATGGATGGATTTGGAGAATATCACAAACACAGAAAGATAAGCAGGAGATGTACTCACTCATTAGTGGACTCTAAACAAAAAAAGAAAGAAAGCAAAGCATGCCCAAGCTGCAAACCACAAACATTGAACAGCTTGGGATCTTAAACACCTTGGACTGGCACCTTGGAGCCCATTCCCTGAAGAACACCTGACCTAGTCTTGATGTTGGGGTGAAGAAAGCAGATCTGCCAGGAGTGGATGCTGAACTAAGCCACCTTGGGACCTTGGGACCTCTTGCCCTTGCTGGGGAGGCAGAAGAGAGTGACTTGGGAGGGGCAGGATGGGGAAGGGAGTCTGAACAAGGGGATACATGGATAAAAAATATGACTTTATTCATAATAAAAACACAGAAAAAAAGAAAACTCCAGAACATCCATCAAAAGAAAAGTCTAGTTGACAGCTTGATATATACAGGACTTGGAAAACATTTCCATTTGTTTATATATCTAAAGTGTAGATAGAAATTAAAATTATAAAATAAGTGTTTTCAATTATGACAAGAGATGGAGAACAAAAACACTTGATGATGCATAGCTTTTGATTTATTATAAAAATAAATTGGAGTGAACAGATAGACCTGAGAAGAATGAGAAAATTAGAAATCCAGAGGATACAAGTACTTTTTCTAAATCAGGCTCTGTTCTAGGTACTCTATCTGTATCATCAACCAATGTAAGACTGAAAGACAGCAACCTTATGAGGACAAGGAAGATGAAGCACATAGACAAAGTGATCTGCACCAAAGAACATGGTCGGCCAATAAGGAGTAATTTGGGGTCCACTCTGATCACAAAATCAGTATTTTTAAATCACTGACTTAAGAAGAGTTTATTATTTAAAGAAGCAATAAAATTGATAGGTGTTGAGATACTACTAATAATCAGCCTTTAACTCTTAGTAATCATAACCATGTGTCTCCTAGTTCGCCTATACTATATTTGTGATTCATACTGACACTGAACTAAAACAAAAGATTGTTTGCTTAACCACTATTTATAACTGTCTTAAAACATCTGATACTGTTGAAGATGTAGCTCAATAAGTATAATGCTTGCCTATCATGCACGAAGCCCTGGGCTCAACTGCTAGCACCATATAAACTAGGCATGGTAGTACATTCATATAATACCAGAACCCAGAAGATAGGTAGAATCAAGAAGATCAGAAATTCAAAGTTATTCTTGACTATGTAGCAAGTTCCAGGGCTACATAAAACCCTTTCTCTCAGAGGAAATGTTATAAAGGCCAATGATTCTCAAGCTATAGACACTCAGAAAAGTGAGAGTATTCAATTATTTTAGAAATTAAATTATATAATATATATAGAATTTTGTATTTATTTGTTTCTTTTTTGCATTCCAATCAGTTTCCCTCCTTCTTCTCCAAGACTTTTTGCCCCACCTCCCCTCTACTCCACTACATCCACTCTTTCTCCTCCATTTCTCTTTATAAAAAGATAGATCTCTCATGGATATTGGATATCAAACATGGTTTATCAAAATGCAGTGAGACTAGGTACCCCCTCTTCTATTACAAGGATTACACAGAGGGTTTCTGTTCCTTGTTGTTTTGTTCAAACTTACCCATTAAACATGAAGAAGATGTGCCCATTGAAAATATATGTACAAAAGAAAAATAAAACTGGCAGTCAGAATAGATACAGGTTAAATCTTAAATTAAGAACAATTTTTAACTCAAATACATATAAGCCACTATATTTATTACATAATTTATGCATAGAGTATGGAATAATATAAAATCATTGAAATGCACTTAATACATTTAAAATATAAAGTAAATATATAGGAATCATCTCTCCAGATTAAAAAAAAAAAGGCCTGTTTTGTGACATTTGGTAATTTTATAGTATAAATATTTTCATCATAGTCAATTTCATACTACCACATGCTATGGAATGATCCTCTGTACACTGAAGATTTGTCACTGTGAGTGGTTTAATAAACAAGCTGTTTGACCAATAGACAGGATAAAGTTAAGCAGAAAAATCAAACTAAGGAGGGGAAGAAAGAGGACAGCATTCAGAGAAACTCCAGCCAGCTGTCCAAGAAGCAAGATGCTAGAGGACTGGTAAAGCCATGGCCACATGGCAATATAGAGATGAACAGAAATAGGTTAATTTAAATGTAAAAGCTAGTTAGCAATAAGCCTGAGCTACTGGCCAAGCATTTTGTAATTAACTATTTAGAATGAATGGCATAAGTGTATGCTGGAGGCTAAAGTGATGAAAAGAAAAATAAGGAATTGTGAGGATGACTAGAAGCACATCTTCTAGAATCATCCCAAATATAATAATATTCCACTATTCTTTATTTAGGCAATCTCATATTGTTAAAACCTTAGGGTAAAGAAAATAATTTAGAATGAAGAAAATTTAGCCTATATTAAGATATTTATTAGCTTACCTATAAGGAGATAGTATACCATTTTTCAATTCCAAAGAAGCTAAATGTTGTTTCAGAGCTTCAATCAAACTGTGTGGTACCTAAAATGTTATTATAAAATGTTTGTTCTTTCATATACATAACAAATTTATAATCTGTATTATAAAATGATTAATAAAAGACACTTTTATAAAAGTATTGCTATATGTAAATTCATTATTAAAAGCAGGATATTATAAAATTAGAATTTTTTAAAAAAACAGTTATTGTTATTTTGTGTACATTGGTGTTTTGGCTGCAGGTGTGTCTGTAGGAGGGCATAGGATCCCCTAGGAGAGGAGTTACAGACAATTGTGAGCTGCCATGTGGGTCCTGGGAATTGAACATTGGTCTCTGAAAAAGAAATAGTGCTCTTAAGCCATTTCTAATGGGACATAATGTCTAATTTTCAAATCATGATTTCAAATATTTTTCAGGCTGTGCTCTAGACTCCAACATGGGTGGAGACAGCCCATTCAACAGGAGGCAGTGTATGCCACCAGAAGTCCAGTCCCCAAATCGAGTGGAGATCCTCTGCTCAACCACAGGCCACATTGACCAAAAGATCAGAGAGGAAAAACAAAGTGAGAAACAAAACACCCATCCAATACAGACAAACCCAGAAATCAGCATCTAGACCTATAATCACCTCAAACTCAGATGCCTAGATGCTAATCTAAAAATAAAAACAATAGCAAAGGCAACATGTTACCACCACTAAAGCCCAACTGTCCTACAACAGCAAAATCTGAATATTCTAGCACAGTTGAAGCACAAGGAAAAAAAAAAAGACCTTAAAACCAATTTTATGAAGATGATAGAGGTCCTTAAAAAGAAAAGGAATAAATCCCTTCATAAAATCCAAGAAAAAACAAATTGTTGAAAGACTGTTTAAGACCTGAAAAATGGAAATAGAAGCAATAAAGGAAACAAAAATTCTGGAATCTAAAGGTCTATGTAAGCAAACAGGAACTACAGAGACAAATTTCACTAACAGAACACAAGAGATGGAAGAAAGAATCTCAAGCATTGAAGACAGAATAGAAGGAAAGATCCACAAGCCAAAGAAAATGTTAAATCCAGAACTATTTGTGAACAAAACATTCAGGAAGTCTGGGACATCATGAAAAGACCATTAACTTTTCTAACTTAATAATAATAAGTTAATATTATTCATATTAACTATGAATAATAGAAATAGAGGAAGGAGAAGAATCACAGCTTAAAAGAATTTTTCTTTTCAACAAAATTAGAGAAGAAATATTTTCTAATCTTAAGAAAGAAATGCCTATAAATGTATAAGAAGCATAAAGAACACCAAATAGATTGGACAAGAAATGAAAAGTTGTCTTACCACATAATAATCAAAACACTAAACATGCAGAACAAAGAAAGAGCATTAAAAGTTGCAAGAGAAAAAGTCAAGTAACATATAAAGACAGACCTATTAGAATTACAGCTGACCTCTCAATGGAGACTCTAAAAGTCAGAAAGAGCCTAGACAGATGTCCTGCAGACTCTAAGAGACCCCAGATTTCACCTCAGATTACAATACCCAGCAAAACTTTTAGTCAAAATAGACATAAAAAGCAAGATATTCCAATGCAAAGTCAAATTTGCACAATATCTACTATCTACAAATCCAACCCTATAGAAGGTACTAGAAAGAAAACTCAAACACAAGGTTAACTACATCCATAAAAACATGAGAAATAAATAATCTCACACCAGCAAAACAAAAAGAAGAGAAACACATACATACACACACACACACACACACACACACACACACACACACACCATCACTACCACCACAACCAACAACAACAATAATAAAAATAACTAAAAGAAATTAACAATCATTGGTCTTTGATACCTCTCAATACCAATGGTTTCAATTCCCCAATAAAAAGACATAAACTAATAGCATGAATGCAAAAACAGGATCTATCCTTATGCTGTATACAAGAAACACACCTCAAATTCAAAGAAAAACATTACCACAGAGTAAAGAGTTCAAAAAAGATTTTTCAAGCAAATAAACCTAAGAAGCAAGGTGCTATAGTCATTCTAATATTTAACCAAATAGATTTCAAACAAAAATTAATCAAAAGATACAGGGAAGGACATTTCATATTCATCAAAGGAATAGCCACCAAGATGATGTTTCAGTTCTTAACATCTATGTGCCAAATGCCAGGGCATCCACATATGTAAAAGAAACATTACTAAAATTTAAATCACACATCAACCTTCACACATTGATAGTGGGAAACTTCAATACCCCACTCTAATTAATGGGCAGGTCATCCAGACAAAAACTAAAGAGAATTATTGGAGCTAACAAACATTATAAAGCAAATGGATCTAACAAATATCTACAGAATATTTCACCCAAACACAAAAGAATTCTTCTTCTCAGCACCTCACAAAACTTTATCCAAAACTGGCCACATACTCAGCCACAAAGCATGTCTCAACAGATACAAGAAAATTGGAGTAACCTTCTGTATCTTATCAGACCACCACAGATTAAAGCTGGATTATAACAACAGAAACAAAAGCCTACAAACTCATGGAAACTGAAAAACTCTCTAGGAAGTGAAAACTAGGTCAAGACAGAAATAAACTAATTGCTTTCTAGAATACAGTAAAAATAAATACACAACATAAACAAACTTATGGAACACAATAAAAACAGTGCTAAGGGGAAAGTTCATAGCACTAAGTGCATTCCTAAAAAATTGGAGAGATTTCATTATATCAACTTAACAGCACACCTGAAAGTTCTAGAACAAAAAGAACTAAGCACACCTAGGAGTAGTAGATAGCAGGAAATATCAGACTTGGGGCTGAAATCAATAAATAGAACCAAAGAGAATCATACAAAGAATCAGTGAAAGGCATTAGCTCAACTATGTTTATAGCAGCATTATTTGTAATAGCAATAACCTGGAAAAAACCTAGATGCCCCTCAGCTGAAGAATGGATTAACAAACTGTGGTACATCTACAAAATGGAGTACTACTCAGCAGTAAGAAAAAAAATGATATCCTAAAATTTGCAGGCAAATGGATGGATTTGGAGAATATCACAAACACAGAAAGATAAGCAGGAGATGTACTCACTCATTAGTGGACTCTAAACAAAAAAAGAAAGAAAGAAAACAACTTTGTTTCATTGACTATTATTATTATTAACAAAGAAGTCACACTTTCAATCCTTGTATATCCTTATTCAAGGTTCCTTCCCTCTCCCACCACATCAGGTCATTCTTTCTTCTCCACAACTCCCCATCCATGCCCTGGGCAGGTGGCAGGTGGTCACAAGGTCCCACGGTCCCAATATTGCTTAGTTCAGCCTCCACTCCTGGCAAATCCAGTTTTCTCCTCCCAACATCAAGACTGAGTCAGGTATTCCTCTAGGGGAAGTGGGATCCTAGGAGTCAGTCCAAGGTGTTTCTGATCCCAAGCTGTTCAGTGGTTGTGGTTTGAAGCTTGGGCATGCTTGGCTTTTTTTTTTCTTGTTTGTTTGTTTAGAGTCCACTAATGAGTGAGTACATCGCCTACTTATCTTTCTGAGTTTGTGATACCTCGCTCAGGAGGATATTCTCCAAATCCATCCATTTGCCTGCAAATTTTAGGATATCATTTTTTCTTACTGCTGAGTAGTATTCCATTGTGTAGATGTACCACAGTTTGTTAATCCATTCTTCAGTTGAGGGACATCTAGGTTGTTTCTAGGTTCTTGCTATTACAAATAATGCTGCTATGAACATAGTTGAGCTAATACCTTTGGAGTGTGACTGTGCATCTTTAGGGTATATGCCCAGAAGTGGCATTGCTGGGTCCTTGGGGACCTCAGGGCAGAGAAAAAAAGAAAAAAGGATTTTTCAGGTGGACTGAGGAAGGGTGGGGATGAGAATGGGAAAGATCAGGTGGGGGTGATGGAGGGAGAGAGTACTGGGAGAGATGACTGGAATTGGAGGGCATTTGGGGGGTGATGTGGAAACCTAGTGCAATGGAAACTCCCCAGAATCTACTAGGGTAACTCTAATCAAGTCTCCTATTAATGGAGGATACAGAGCCTGAACCATCCATCTTCTGTAACCAGACAAGGCTTCCAGTGGAGGGATTGGTACACCAACACAGCCACAAAACCTTCAACCTATGATTGTCTTGCCTGCAAGATATGCCTGAGTAATGGTAGCACAGAACTTGTAGGAATAACCAACTGATTATTGGTCTAATTTGAGGACCATGTCATGAAAGGCATCCCATGTCTGACACTGCCTGGGTGACCAGGAACCAGAGAGTGAATAGCCTGAAGACCTAGGTAAAACTGAACATGAATGTCGCCAAAAAATCAATGAAATGAGGGAGTGTAGCATCATCAGAAAGGTTGCCCCTACAGCTGATGGGAACAGATGCAGAAACACACAGCCAAGCTTTAAGGTGGAGAGAGAGCATAGGTTGGAGGTCTCTATCAAGTTCCTCCTCTCGGAGCCCAGGAAACACTAAGGAAGAGAGGAAGGAGGAATTGTAGGAGCCAGAGTGGTAGAGGATACAGCTAGAACATGGCTAGTAGAATCAACTAAGCAGGGCTCCTGGGGACTCAGAGAGACTGAAGTGGCAATCACAGATCCTGCATGAGTCTGCTATGTCCTCTGCATATATATTATGGTTATTGACTTGGTGTTTGGCAAGGACTTCTAACAGTAGGATTGAGTGGGATGTATATGACTTCTTTGTCTGTTCTTAGGACCCTTTTCCTCCTACTGGACTGCTTTTTCCAGGTACAGACTTAATGTGAGGGTTTATTATACCTGATCTTAATGTATTTGGTTATGTAGTGTTCAGCTGATGTCCCTAGAAGGCTTCTTCTTTTCTGGGTGCAGATGATGGGGAATGGGGAGTTAGATTTGGAGAAGAGGAATGTGTAGGGAACTGGGAGTAGTGGAGGGAGGAGAAGCTTCAGTCAAAATGTATTGTAGAGAGAAGAATAATTTTAAAAATTTTTAAAGAAATACTATTTTAGAAACAAGAGCAACAGCTTGGTCACATCAAGAAAACTCAAGTATACTCCAGGAAAATAGCTTTCCTCTGTTTTGTTCAATGTTAAGTGTTTGGAACACAGTCCATGCTTAACTCATATTTGCTTAATAAGTATAAATATATATTTAGTTATCTATTTCCATTAAAAATGAAAAGTGAAAGCCACCTCTCATAGAAGATGAAATCCCCACAGATGCCCTATAAGGAACGTATCATAGATAAAATTGGCTCACTGGAAGAGAAGGGATTTGGGAGTAAAGATAAATGATACAAACTGCTGAGCTAGCTGAAAGAGTTAGTAAAAGAACTGTTTACAGTGGTGTAGATATGGCCTAAGTTCATTCCAAAAGAATAAATACAAAAATTTTCAGCATTTGAACATGTTGGTTGGAAGCATTTTTGGTTTAATTTGGTTTGGAAAATTCACTGCCAGCTGTAAACCCAATGGAATGTTGCCACCTAAGTTTAGCAGGCACAACTGGAAGAAGGTGCTTAGAGATATGAAAAGTCAAAAGCAGCAAGTGTTTTGCTTGAAATAGGTGCGAGTGACACTGTAAGACCTCCTTCATTAGACATGTAGTCCCTCAAACCATGGAGACATTGCCGTGACTGGTAAAATTCATTTGAGCAAACACTTTGGCATAGTCATCCATCAGATCCCCCATGTTTGCACACTGGAACTGTGACAGACAATGTGGACCAGATACATGATATCTTAGCTATTTAGCAAAAGATATGTGTATCTGACTGCAGACAGACCAAATTCTTCATAAAATTAAATGCTAGAAGTAGTAGCTGAAAGAATTTTCCTCCTCAGAAAAGCAACATCTGAAGGGATCTCTCAAGTACTGACCAACTTGATTTCCAACCATACTGAGCAAAACCTGCTAGAAGTACAATCCATGGAATCTAGTAGTTAAACTGTCTGAACTAGTACTTTGTTTTTCTCTGTCAAGGACACTGACAAAGTAGCACAAGGTAGAGCTAACATCACTCTTGAATTCTTCTTGTCCACTCTCCCACCTAATCCAGAATTTTATTCCACTCCAGGGTTTTCAGAATTCCTGAGACAGCCAGTTGACTGGAGAGTGCCTGCTAAAGAAGACCTTTACAAAAGATTTTCTGTACTGGTTGGGAGCCAAGGATCAGGGGTCTGATAAGGAAGCTCTTATAGTAAATAGGGCTCCTTTGTATATAAATGCCTGAGCTTTTATCAACAAGACCTTCATCTGCCTCTTTCGAATCTTCAATGCATGTGCTTCACTTTTATGACAAAGTATCCTAGGGGCCAGCACTGAAGTAAGGAAAGAGATAAGTAGGCTAGTGGGAGATAGGGCCCTCCACTTGGATATCCCTCCTGGTAGATAGATGTCTCCTTAGAACTCAGGCTGCACATACTGGCCAGTTCATGTGTGGTGCAACTGTTAGTTTCTAAAGCCACATCCTCCCCTGAGTTCTGACATCAAGTCCCATTTAAGAAGAATTCCTACCAATGACTCTCTTTTCCTTTCGTTCTCTTGGAAATGCTCCTTGCCACTCCTCTTTGACTCTTCCTCCCTTCCCCTTTTCTGTTATCATAACCATATGCCTCTATCATAATAATAAAGTCCTATATAGAAACAGCTTTTGTTTCATTTTTTTTTCAAAAACTAGGAGGTTGAGATTGTCTCTCTCTTTTATCTTTTCCTGTAATAATCTAAAAATTCTCTTTAAACAAAAAGCAAAGCATGTCCAAACTGCAAACCACAACCACTGAACAGCTTGGAATCTGAAACACCTTGGACTGGCACCTTGGATCCCACTCCCCCTAGAGGAACACCTAACCCAGTCTTGATGTTGGGGTGAGGAAACTGGATCTGCCAGGAGTGGATGCTGAACTAAGCCATATTGGTACCTTGAGACCTCCCGCCCTTGCTGGGGAGGAGATGGGGAGATGTGGAGAAGAGAGAGTGACTGGGAGAGGAGGGAAGGGAAAGGGAGTTTGAACAAGAAGATACATGGATAAAAAATATGACTTTATTCATAATAAAAATTCTTATTTTATCTTTGTCTTGCTACTAATGGGATCATCTGAATGCTCTTTAAGGATCCTGGTATTATTTCAACCAACAGTGGTTCTCACTGTGAATCCCTAGAAAAGGGATGCCTGAAAGTATGGCTGTCAATGTTCTAATTAACCAGATTTTTCCAGAAACTTGTGAGTCTCCTTTGCTGGAAATAATACAAATTATCTCCATTCCCCATCAGGATCTGTCTTACCTCCCACCCTGACCTCTAGGCCTATAACTATAGCAAAATCTCATTAAAGATTAGTAAAAAGTTAGACATAGTATCACAGGCCTATGGTTCCTTTACTCAGGGAGGCTAATGCAAGAGGATCATGACTTGGAAACCTGCCTAGGCTATATAATGAGTTCCAGGCCAGTCTGAGAAACTTAGTAAGGCCTCCATCTCAAAAAAAAGGAAAAAATGAAAATTGACTTCATTT
>PVIH01025316.1:0-20921 GCA_004025045.1 Sigmodon hispidus
AAAAAAAAAAAAAAAAAAAAAAAAAAAAAAAAAAAAAAAAAAAAAAAAAAAAAAAAAAAAAAAAAAAAAAAAAAAAAAAAAAAAAAAAAAAAAAAAAAAAAAAAAAAAAAAAAAAAAAAAAAAAAAAAAAAAAAAAAAAAAAAAAAAAAAAAAAAAAAAAAAAAAAAAAAGCCACATAGTGAAAACAATGGAATGCAA
Organism: Sigmodon hispidus; assembly: GCA_004025045.1. Taxonomy (NCBI): domain Eukaryota; kingdom Metazoa; phylum Chordata; class Mammalia; order Rodentia; family Cricetidae; genus Sigmodon; species Sigmodon hispidus. The sequence goes on from PVIH01025316.1 coordinate 199, forward strand.
TACAAGATAGACTTTAAAGAAAAATTCTGGCACATCTACAATGTAGATGAACCTTGAAGATGTTAAATGAAATAAGCCAGTAGCAAAGAAAAAGTTAAAGCCAGATGTGATCTCCACGCACACCAGAAATATACAGTGAGATCCTGCCTAAAAATAAACACACTTTTAGTCAAATTCCTTTAACTTGAGATACTTGCAATAATAGTCAAGTTTATAGAGGTTAAAAGGTCACCTGATTCAAGGGAGGGGAAGTGGGGGAAGAGGTTTTCACATAATGGGTAAATGGTTCTAAAAAATTATTGGTGTTGGCGCTCAGCACGTATTACAACTGTACGTAATTCCACTGAATTATATTCTTTAAGTGGCTAGAATGGTAAACTTTATGTTATCTGTATTTTATTACAATTTAAAAAATTCATTCCAACTGTGAAGTCAAATCTGTTTAATTCAACTCTGGCACTTGTGTTGTTGTGTTCCTAGACAAATTATTTCATTTTTCTGTCCCTTAGATTTATTTTATTAGATTATGTGTATTTCTGTTTTGCTGGCATGCATGTTTGTGCTGGAAGTCAAACCCAGGTCCTCTAGAAGAGCAACCATTTCTCTATTCTACTAAGCAATCTCAGATTTCTGATTAACAAAGCAGAAGCCAAATTAAAGCCTATAAAACAGAATGATTATGAACAGGAAAATTCATATAACACATAATGCCTAGTACTTAGTAGATGTCTGACCACACTGGCAAGACTATATAAAAGTTCAAACACAAAACAGCATGTCAGGTGTGAACTAAGCCAGGTTTGTCATGGTTTCATGGGCCCAGAAAAGGTGTACAGTGTACAGACTTCATCCCAAAGCCTGTAGAAGGTTACTGCAGTCATTTTAGGATGCGCAATAGCACAGAGTAAGGCAAAGGAGGGCACAAAAACTAAGCTTAGGATTCCGGGACATAAAAGATGCCTATGCACTTCACTTAGCCATGGTCTACTTGCCCATTAACAGAGGAATAAACAGTTCAGCTTCAGGACAAACAAATTATGAAGGGAGACTACATCTAACACTCAGCAGATCCCAGACCTTAAGCATGAATTCCCAAGAGTGCTTTTTCCTTCCCTCCCATTTTAAACACAGGGTGGGGCCTAGAGGGTCTTCCTCTGCTTCAGTTACTTACCCAAGGCACCATTCTGTCCTCTCCATCTGTCCCGTGCCCTGTGCCAGACCTTCTTTAGATCTCAACATCAGTAACAAGCGAGCAGGCCTGAGTCAAAAAGCAGTTTCACTCCAGGTCCAAGCTGTACGTGCACCTGTATCTCAGCCTCTCATTTCAGCAGCATCATGTGATCAGGTCTTTCCCATCATCCACTTAACATCCTTTAATCACCTGCTCTGTCAGCTACCCTTCAGTCTTCCAAATTTCCTTACCCCTTTATTAAGCTTCACAGGTGCCCTTAGATTGATATCACCTACTTTAAAAACCTAGTGGTTTTTATTAGAATTCAAATGGCTAGAACACTGAGTCATAGTGTGTACCTTACCATTTATTCAAGTTTTCCTTCAGGTTCATCAGTGATGTTTACAATTTTATTTATGTATGCCCAAATGTTACATTTATCCCTAAACAATTAGTTTGTACTAGCTTCTTAAAATTGTTATCCTGTATTTTCTGATGAGTGTTGATTTTAAAGAATAAGCTCTGAGCTCTGAGATTTATAACCTGATTTTCACACCAGCTGCCTTACTATATGTGGAAGTCAGTGGGGAGACAGCCTGGAGTATTAATTCCTCATGCACTTTTGTTTAGGACAGAGTCTTTCCCTGGTGTGGAACTTCACCAAACAGGCTAGGCTAGCTGACATGCATACCTCCAGGAGGCCTCTGTCTCTTTGCCTGTCTCACCTTTGGTGGAATTGCAAGCACACACCACAGAGCCTAGCTTTTTTACTAGCAATCCTGAGGTCTCCCATTTGCACAGAAGTGTTTACCAACTGAGTCATCTCTTCAGCCCCTTCTAATGATCCTCCCTGACCTTCTTGGGTTTCTAAGTAGTAATCTATTCATTTTCATTAAAATCTCTGTTTATCTTACCACTTTGAGCTCTCAGAAAATACTAAATAATAGTGGATACTGGGCCTTGCCTGACCCTGGTGAAAAAATACCCAAAGAGTTAGCAAGTATGATTATACTTGGGGCAGACAAAATAAATGGACAGAAACCATCTCAGAATACCAACCTCACACACTGTTACTCTGAGACTAAAGAGATGAAGAACACCAGGTGTGGTGGCAGAAAGCATGTTTTCATTGTGCTTGGGAAGGGAAAACAGGAAGGCCAGGAGTTCAAAGTCCTCTACAACTGCTCTAGAGAGTTTGAGGCTAACCTGGGCTTCAAAAGACCCTGTCTGGATGGGAGGTGGTGGTACATGCTTTTAATCCCAGCACTCAGGAGGCAGAGGCAGGCCAATCTCTATGAGTTTGAGGCCAGCCTAGTCTACATAGCAAGTCCCAGGATAGCCAAGACTATCCTCAAAAAATATTTTTTTAAAAAAAATCCTCTCTCTGGCTCAGAGGTTAAGAGCACTGACTGTTCTTCCAGAGGACCTGAGTTCGATTCCCAGCATCCACATGGCAGCTAATGGCTGTCTGTAATTCCAAGTTCTGACACTCTTATACATGCAGGTAAAACACCAATTCACATAAAATAAAAAATCTAAAAAAAAAAAAAATCTTCTCTCAGAAAAATAAATAGCAAACAGATAAAAAAAGATTAAGTAAGTCAGATCATAATTCTAAGACAATAGTAAGTATTGTGGCACTCACAAAATGTCAAACATCTCTTTATTTAGGCCAAAATAGTGACTGTTGAGCTGGGAAGACAGCTCAGTGGTAAAGGCACTTCTGCCAAGCCTGATGAGTGGAGTTCATTTCTTCAGACTCATAGGGTGGAAGGAAAGCACCAAGTTCAGCAAGCTGTCCTCTCTCTCTCTCTCTCTCTCTCTCTCTCTCTCTCTCTCTCTCTCTCTCTCTCTCTCTTGCCTCCTTCCCTCCCCCTCCCTCCCCTTCTCTCTCCCCTTCCTCCCTCCCTTCTCTCTCTCCTCCCTCCCTCTCTCTCTTGTCTCTCTCATACACACACACCACAGCAAGTGTGTACCTATAATGTTTACACACAAAATAAGGAAATAAGTAAACATAACAAAATGACTGTGCACTCTTTAGCAAACAATGCCTATTTTCTCAGTATACCTTGGCTAGGAACTGGCAACAATTATCTGTAATACATTTTGTTTTCTAAAGAAGCCACAAAAGAGCTGGAGAGAAGGCTCAAATGTCAAAAGCACTAGTTGTTCTTCCCAGGGGACCCAGGTTCAATTCCCAGCACCCACACAGCAGCTAACAACTGTCTATAACTCCAGTTCCAGGAGATCTAACACCCTCGCCCAGACATACATGCAGGGAAATGCCAATGCACATAAATCATTAAAAAAATTTTTAAAGGAAGCCCCAAAATCATGCAAGTTTCAGAGACTTCAACCATTTAATAAAAAGAGCTGCAGAGTCACATTGAGAAGATCATGGATATAGGCAAGAAGTGAGGAAGGCCCTGAGACAAGCAGGCTGAAGTCATCAGCATTGAGACTTGCCACTCTGGGGCCCACCATGAGCTCTCAGAACTCATGGAGCCGATCTTCAAGACATTTAGACATTTTCTCAAATTAACTCCAGAGTATGTTCCTCTTCGTGAACCTTAAGCAACACTTTTGGGTTCATGTGACACTCTTTCCTTAAATTCTAACTTTCTTTGACAGTAATATTGCCATCCCCTGCTTTCCAAAGTGAAAATTTTATGATCATTCTTAGGCCATAAGTGAAAAAATGATGATTCATTCAATTCTCTAATGGAGAAATGTTTAAAAAGTTTTATTTTAGTGCACAAGAATAATTCACCTGCCAATATTTTCTCCTTCATTCAGTGTATCTACAAACTCATAACAGACATATTCTAAATTATGCATTTAAAAATTCTTAGTAGGCTAGTTTAAGAATACAGCCTAGGGCTGGGAAGAAGCTTAATAGATAGAGTGCTTGCCTGGTGTGCAAAAAGAGGCCCTGGGCTTAATCCCCAGCACCATATAAAGCAAGTGTGGTGGCACATGCCTAGAATCCTGAACGGGTGAGTAGAAGCAGGAGACCTAGAAGTTCAAGGTCATCCTTGGCTATATAGTGAGTTCAAGGCTAGTCTGGGGTACATGAGACCCTGTCTCAGAAAAAAAGAAAAGTGTAGATGCTCATGAAAGTATATACTTGATCCTGGACAATTACCAAGTTCAAAGGACTCACTGTTATGTTATAATAAATATATAGATTCTAAGTACCTCTAGCTGGCAGAAATGGCCCCATGCAGCTGGGCAGTGAGATGGCAGTGGTCAGTGTGAGCCAAGGAAAAATACATAGAGCAGTGAGAAAGAGACCACAAGCTGGGCTCACAAACAGGGTCTTTATTAGAATAAGGGGAAGGGAAGAAAGAGAGAGGGAGAGGGAGGTGAGGGAGGGGGGTAAGGGGCATGCATGACCTCTGGCAGGGAAGGGGGGAAGAAGGAAAGGAGGGTCATGAAGGTGAGAAGTCTTCTTAAGGACTGTTTGATGTCAGGGCACTGGGTGGGCCAGGTTGATATGATACTATTGGGTAGGGCTCCGAGAAGAGGGTCAGAATTCTAAGTTCCCTCTCTTTTTGATTTTATGAAAAGGTGAGTTATTGATGGCTAGTAGGGGGAGACAGGAATGAGGGCACAGAGTTCTCTATTCTCCAGACTGCTTCCTGAAAATTTGGGACAAAGTAGGGGGACTGGGGTCACATCCAGCAGGAGGTGTGAGTGAAGAGGCATTCAGTTACCTGTCGTCCTGGAAACCTCAAGCATCTGTTTGTTCCTTGAAGGAGCTGAGAAGGGAGGTTTCTAGAGAAAAAATAGATTATCAGCATCAGCCCTGCGAATGGGGCTAGCCACAGAGTCATAACTGCCAGAAGGAATGGAATAGAAAAGTGCCCTGAATGTACAGGAGAGACAAGGGTGAATGTAAGAGGCACAAGAGCAGATGTGCCCTTCACTGGGACATCTTGGAAAACCAGGTTCCAGTTGCTGGTGGGTGCTCGCTTGAGTCTGGAGAGGTAGTTCCCACAGTCAAGTCTCAGGAACGTGTTCTAGGAGTACTGGAGACATCACATCTGCTGTTTCTCTGTTGTCTGGCAGGAGGTTGGGCCTGTGCAGAAACCTACAAATATCTATAAAATAGCTGGAACAGATTTACATTTTGATATGACATAGCAAAACTATGGCTTTGGGTTAGTAGGTACGAACACTTTTCCAGGGCCTAGTTTCAGACCAATGAAACACATCTTTAAATCTGTCACTAAAAGAAATTTACCAAAAGGAAGTGAGTGAAGGAAGAGGAGAGAGGCTTTTATTCCCTCTCTGATGGTAAATTCTGGTAGCTGGGTGAACTGTGTCTATACTTAGTATTAGCTCTAAGAGAATGAGAACTGTGACTTTATATAGAGATCTGAGAAGGCAGCTGAAGCAAAGCCTAGTTATCAATGGGCATCAGAATCTGAGAAGGAAAAGATAGACCTGAGTTAGCAGTTAAGAGTGACAGAGATTCACCTTCTGGCCAACTGGAGGGCATCTATACCTGCATGATCATTGAGGTCTCAGAACAAGTCGGTCTTTGGCTGTCTTTGGCTGCCAGGCTGCCAGGCCTCAGAAGATCTGACAGTTGTGGAGCTGGGAAGAGCTAGCCTACCTTGTCTAGGCAAGGGTCCTATTGTCCACTGTCTGAGTGGCTTTAGCAGCAGTTGAGGCAAAAGGCAGCCTTTTTTAAAAAATATTTATTTTTATTTTATGTGAACTGGTGTTTTGCCTGCATATATAAATGTGTAAGGGTGTCAGATCTTGGAATGACAGACAGTTGTTGGCTGCCATGTGGATGCTGGGAACCGAACTCAGGACCTCCAGAAGAACAGTCAGTGCTCTTAACCACTGAGCCATCTCTCCAGCCCCAGTAACTTTTATTTTAAGATTTATTTATTTATGTAGACAGTGTTCTGTCTGCATGTATGTATGTTGCATGCCAGAAGAAGGCAACAGATCCCATTATAGATGGTTGTGACCACTTGTGGTTGCTGGGAATTGAACTCAGGACCTCAGGAAGAGCAGCCAGTGCTCTAACCTCTGAGCCATCTCTCCAGCCCCCACAGCAGCTTTTATATAATGGCTAGCATTGCCATCCTGGAGAAAGTTCTGTGTGAAGGTTCCATTGTGCCCATTGATCTTCTTGGAAGAGGAGATACAGGAGCCAGGAGCCAGCATGTCTATCTATCATAAAAAGCTTTTTAACTGAACATTTTAAATGCCATGTTCTGCAGATCTCTGAGTATTTGAGAACTGTCTGTCTATTAGGTATGCATCCTCTATATGTGTCTTTACTATGTTAGCAACTCTCATACTTATAAATCTATTAATTGGTAACTTTGAGTCCAGGCGTTTTCTTTGACTTGGCCTTTTAACTCATCTCAAGAACAGGGATGATGGATTCTCCTCTATAGCTGCTTCAAGCAGAAATGGGTCATTATCATCAAGCTTTAAAAAGGCTGAAAGGCTGGTCAAAGGCAAGGGGGAGTTTAGGCCGTGGTCTGAGCTCACTGTCTGGAGCAGGTAGCAGAAGTGACTGATGCTTGGCTATGTCTGCCAGCTGAGTGGACACCTGCTGAGAGAAATGCAAACTAGGAACAAAAGTTGGAATTTATGAGCTGATTTGGAACTTTTAGGCTCATAGACATGTGTAGTAGCACGATTTGGGGTTGTTTGCAAAGAAGACTCTGAGCCAAATATCTGAGGAAGGCTGAAATATCAGAGAGAGAAAGCACCACAATCAGTCCTCACCAAACTGTCTTGCAACTTCCTCAGCCTCTCTCCTGGTCCTGGTCTCTTCTGCCTGTAGCTTCTGCCAGTCACTTCTCCTTCTGCCTGGTTTCTGTGAGCCCTTATATACCCTATCCCATCCAGATTAGGATTAAGGGCGTGTAGCCTTGAACTCACAGAAACAGAAGTTCTGTCTCTGGAGTTATGTGATTAAGGATGTTGATCCCCACTCCTGGCTTTCTCTGTGCTGGGATTAAAGATGTGTGTGACTGACTCAGCTGTTTATCCTTGTATTCTAGGATCAAGGATTTCCTGAGCTATCTGCCTCGGATTTGACTGGAGTAGAACCTTTTAATTCTGATAATAACAATTGTTTTAATGAATATAGAGTGACCACTGGTCTAACAATGTATGCCCAGAAATATAAAAACTGTTTTTAAAGAGATCTAAAATCTCTCAGATGACTTTTTGCGATATCAAAATCATGACCACAATTATCATCTGGGTGAGTCTTAAATTACAAACAATAGCTGCCAGAGCAAGGTGTACAAAGGCATTGAGGTGTAGCCTTCATATCTAGACCATGTATAAACGAGTTGTGTATGTATACAGGCACAGCGTGGGGGAGGGCCAATCAGAAAGCAGACCCGGGGAGGGATCAGATCTGCTGCAGGCAAGTGAGATCTTGGCATACCTGACAATAAAGATGACAACAAAGCCAAATGGCACGTGATCACATGGTCTGGGGGGGGTTGTTTGTTTGTAAGATAAATGAACATATAACCAGAAATATTTAAAATCAGTAAAGAAAGGAGAGGCAGAGAAGTTGGTGAAAGCAAACAAGGAGCAGAAGATTGAACACTCAGGCCTTGGTTCTCCTGTTGCTGCGAGTCCCAGCAACTACATGGAGTCGAGTGGAGAGCCTAGGGTCCCAGTGCCCAGCCCTGGGTCTCATGCTGCCTCGTCCCCTGAGCTCACTGGCTGGGGAAGGAGAGGGTCAGGAGGCGGGGCCAAATGTGAACGGAAGTCCTCAGCTAGGTCCATGAGTGAGGTATGCCTTGTTTTCCATTACTGAGACCGAGGGAAAATGATCCAAATGTAGACCAGAACATTTTCTATAGTGAGCGAGAATCGAATACGAAAATGGCACAAACTGCTCAAAGGTTCGTCAACAAGCAGAGAGCAGGGGCTAAGCTCGAAATGTGAAAGTCTGAGAGGATGGACTGTAAGAATCCGAGCAAAGCTCAGACGGCAGTAATGGGAGTGGCCAGCCCCGTTTGTGGGAATTGCGGAGGGGAAGTGTGGGGTCCCAGCTTTGAGACTGTTCTAGCAGGCTGGCAGGGCAAAGTGACTGCCAGGAGAAACCCTGACAAGCCGGAGGACACCAATGTTATGTTATGATTAATATATAGATTTGGAGTACCTATAGCTGGCATATGGGGCTCCATGCAGTTTGGTGGCACTGTGGCAGTGATTGGTGTGGGACACAAAAAGAGCCGGCAGCGACAGAGACACCCAGCTGGGCTCACGTGGAGGGAGAGGACTTTATTAGAATGAGGGAGAGAGAGGTCCACACCCTCTGATAAGGGGGAGGGGCGAGGAGAACAAGAGACAAGAAGGTGAGCAGAGCACCAATGTAATGTTATGATTGCGAGAGTACCTGTAGCTGGCAGATGCTGCCCCATGGAGCTGGGCAGCACTGTGGTGAAATCGACATGGGTGTGGGCCACGAAAAGAGACACTCAGGCTCACTTGGAGGGACTGTATTAGAATGAGAAGGGGGAAAGATGGGGAAGGTCAGGGAAGGAGAGAGGGAGGGAGGGACTCTTGCCTTCTGGCAAGTGAGGGAGAGAAAGAACGAGAGGAATCTTCTTTCCTAAAGACTGACTGTGAAGACACTGAGCAGGCCAGGACTTTAGGAGGTGGGTCAGAACTCTAACATTTCACCAATGGTATGTTACCATAAATATATAGATCACAAGTACCTGAAGCTGGCAGAAGTGGCCCCATGCAGTAGTCAGCGTGGGCCACTACTGAAAGACTCACACAAGCTGGGAACCTGTGGAGGGGCTTTATTACAGTGAGGGGAAGGAGGGGGGGGTGTCAAGGGAGAGCATGACCTCTGGCGAGGGAGGGGGAGGGAAGGAAAGGGGAGTCATGAAGGTGAGAAGTCTTCTTAAGGACTGTTTGATGTCAGGTTATCGCTATTGGCCAGGCCTCCATGAAGAGGATTAGAACCCTAACACCCCTAAAAATTTTAATGTCACTTTAGTGTTACCTTCTCCTGCTTTGGAATCTGTCTGGATGCTCACATTTTCTGTTTTAAAACCGCATGTGTAAACGAGCCCCTTTTAATCAGCCAAAATTGGTAGTGCAACCTCTCTTAATTATGACAAAATGCAGGGAAAATATCTAATTACACTTCAGCATTTACAGAGAAATAGGTCTCTCTTATTTTATAATGTCTGCAGGATGTCACATATCCTTCTCCTTAGACTTAGAGTGCTGCGTGGGTTATTTAAACCAAGCCGTCATGTGTGTGCTATCCTTCATTTCACACAGGCCTGGTGAAGGAGTGCTGTAGTCCTGGCGTTCATACTATAAAAATGAACCCCTTTGAGTTGATATAACTTTTAATGATCCATATTTTATCTTTACTCTTTACTCTCATTGCATCTCATTATTTTAAAGATCAGTTTTATTTTTTAATTATGGGCAGTGTCCGTGGAGGCAATTAGAGGGTGGCAGATCCCCTTGGAGCTGGAGTTACAGGTGGTTTTGAGCCACCAGATGGAAACACTTAAGAATTAAATATGGGTCCTCTAAACCATTGAGCCATCTCTCCAACCTTCACAGGAGCACACAAAGACTCCAGCCTGTGGCCTGATTCCATCTGGACTCAAAGTCAGAGCGTCCAAGTTTGTTTTGCTTCTCAAGGCTGTATTAGCCGGATGTTTGGTCAATGGGGTGGTCACCAGGTGCCTTGTTCCCCAAGGCTGTATAACATGGTGCATTTCTGTAAGGTGTGGTTCCTGGATGCTTTGAAAATTAAGAAGGTGTTTATGCTTGTCTGTACTTCATGGTATCCTTGAGATTGGGAGGTCTTTTGCCCTCCCTGCTTTGGGTATAAAAAGAACCTGAGAAATAAACCTGGGGCTAATTTTCTGTCTTCTAATTCTATCCTGATATTTCTCAAGCCACACTCCCCTCACATCAGGGACTATTCGATAGTTAGGCAGGACCAGACACATCTTTAAGAAAATGACTGCCCAGTCTCCTTATCTTCCAAGTGTATAACACACAGCACAAACCATCACTTTCTATGGCTGATTTTTTAGTCTGTCTCTCCTGTCAAAAAAATAGACTCCACTGGGCAGAAACTGTGATTATTCTGTATCCTCAGAGCAGGCATATAATGGGTGCCCAGACAATTACATGAAGCTGAACCAAACAAAAGCTGACTTTTTTTTTAAATCACCTTTTATTAGAGATCAAGGCAAGAGTTACAGCCAGACATGGTTGCACAATCTGCAGGCAGAGGCTGAGAACTCTCCGTAAGTTCCAGGCTAGCCTTGTCCACACAGAAGTACCAGGACAGCCAGAATTATATAGTGAGACCCTATCTCAAAAAAAATGAAAATAATTACATTTAGGGAGTTGACTGAAAGCATAAAGGGGACTTCTGTGTTTCTTTACTGGAGGGGGTTATGTGGGCATGTTCATCAGCTAATCATCACAGAGCGTTCTAATGTGCTTCTTCTATGTGATCCACTCAACAAGTTAAGTCTAAATGTCTCTGAAATGAAGGGAAAAAATCCTAAGTGTTTGACAATTGCATTAAAGAATAATAGACAATTAGTTTCTGAACATTTTTATCTGAGGATAAAAAATTAAAGTGGAAATGGGGTCCAACAGTCTTTTAAAAAATGTTCAAGGCAGGTATGTTGATGCACATCTATAACCCACCCTCAAGAGGTGGGGGGAGGAGGAGGACCCAACAGAGGTCATATATCAAGTCTGAGGTCAGCCTTAATATGTACCAGGTCTTCAGCACATGCACGCACATAGATCCAAGCTTTCTCCTGTTCTTTGTCCCTTTAAAATAGTTCCCAGAGCCTGTATGAAGCAGTGATTACATCATATACCTTTTAGTTAAGGCATTCACCTAAGAAGTCGGACTTCCAAAGCTAAGAATCATGGACTCTCTGTGTCAGAAAACGCAGAGCACCTCTGGCCCACAGGTTCTCTAACATGGAGATGGGTCATCAGGGCATTTGTTAAAGGGGAAGGTCTTCTGGTCCCCAATACTGGAGGATCTGACTCACTTAGTCTGGGAATAGGGCTAAGAACTTTCATTTGGAGACAAAGCTTTTCCTTTTTCTCCTTTTTTGAGTCAGAATGTCCCTATGCAGCCCAAGCTGACCTCAGACTCCCCTGAGCTGGTATTATAGGCACGAAGCTCCATGCCTGGCTCTTCAAGTCATTCAGAAGACTGTCCTCAGAGAACACTCTGGGCTCAGAATCTTGTTTTCTAATGAACAAAATTGGTGGGGGGGGGGGGCCTGCCTCACCCCCCTGGTAAGGAATACAGGAGAAAAAGAATAAAGGCTGCCTTTCCTTTCTCTGGGGTTATTTCTGTGATTCCATGCTGCTGGACAGCTTAGACCCCAGGAGGAACCTGGCCTGAAACATGGCTTAGTCCACAGAGTCTTAAGGCCTTTTCATACATGAAATAGATTAGCTGAAGAGACCCCAAAACCCACCTGTGCATTTGTTAAAAATGCAGACCCAGCCACTATAGAAACCTAATTTAAATCACAGTGCCAATATTTACATGCTGCATGACTCTGTGACAATTATTTGAATCATGTGTGCTTCACTTTCTCCCCGTGTAAATGGTAAAACAATACATTTGCCTCATGGTGTGAAGAACTGCATCTTAATAAAACACGAGCTCAGAGCTCAGCAAATAATGAGCTCCCAGTAAGCAGTGACTATTAATCCATCTTAAAACATGGCACCACAACTGCATTCCTCACCAGAATGTTCTCAGGGTGCTGCTCCAGGTGATCACTTGGAAGTGCTTGCTTGAACAGTACATTTCCAGAACTAGCTGTCACAAGACCTAGTGAGTCACAACAGCAGTGGAACCCAGAAGCAAGGAACCAGAGATTCTTTCTTTAAAGATTTATTTATGGGCTGGAGAGATGGCTCAGCAGTTAAGAGCACTGACTGTTCTTCCGGAGGACCTGAGTTTGATTCCCAGCATCCACATGGCAGCTAACAACTGTCTGTAATTCCAAGATCTGACACCCTTACACAGTTACACATGCAGGCAAAACACCAATTCACATAAAATAAAAATAAATAAATATGAAAATCACATAAAATAAAATTAAAATATATATATTTTAAAAAAAGATTTATTTATTTATCATGTATAGTGTTCTGCCTGCATGTGTGCCTGCACTTCAAAAGAGGGCACCAGACCTCATTACAGATGGTTGTGAGCCACCATGTGGTGGTTGGAAATTGAACTCAGGATCTCTGGAAGAACTATCAGTGCCCTTTACGACTGATCCATCTCTCCAGCCCCCAGATTTTTCCTTTATATACAGAAGCAGGAGGTACTTTTGACTAGGGCTATATGTAGAGTGTACTTTATCAATGAAAACATGTATCACAGAAGGCCAGGCAGAGTTGAATACTAATTTAATATGAATAAGAAATAAGTGAATGCCACCTACTGGTTCATTTTAGAATGCCCAGCTGGAGTTGGAGGAAATGTCCAGGGGATCTGAGTATGTTAACTCCAGCTCCAGGGGATCCAATGCCTCTACCGTCTGAGGACATCAGCCCTCATAAGCACAGACAGATATATATAGATATATATAGTCAGAATGCAAGGACTGGCCTGTGAGATGCCTCAGTGGATAAAGGTATTTATTATCAAGACTGATAACCTGAGTTTGATCCCTAGGATCACATGGTTGAAGGTGAGAACTAACTACTGAAGGTTGTCCCCTAACCTGCATATGTGCACTATTTCTCTCTCTCTCTCTCTCTCTCTCTCTCTCTCTCTCTCTCTCTCTCACACACACACACACACACACACACACACACACACACGCACACGCGCGCGCACACACACACACACACACACACACACATACACACACACCTATCAATCAATCAATAGAATCCAAGGTTGAGGTTAATTCAAATCTTTTCTCCATAATTGATTTTGCCTTGGAAAAAAAATGAATTGATCCTAAAGGTATCCAAATTGCAGGAGAAGCAACCTTCTCTTGGTAGGATTTCTATTTTTTCTCCCTCCCTCCCCTTGATTTCTTTAACTAGAAAATTAAAGCATTTCTGTAGTCTAAAGTTAGCATAACCCTAAAAACTCCTGTCATTTAAAGTTACTACCAAAATAGTAAAGGAAGATACAATCCCTCACCTAATCACCATGACAATACTAAAAGGAAAACCAGAATCTTTAAGTACCTTAAAACCTATGCTAAACACCACAAAGCTCCTTTGCTTCCAATACCGCTTCTTCTGATCTCAAGGAACAAAAGCAAACTGGGACAATTCCTGTCCTGGTGTTTCTAGTTGATTCTTGTCCCAAGTCTGCCACCTGCAGGAGAAGACTGGGAAAGCTGACCATCCTCTAAAAGCCACTCAAGACCATGAACCCTAATTAGGGCTGTTGCTATATTTAAGGCTGACTTCTGCTTCCAGTTGTACCGACCTACGCCTGTGCCCATCACAGAAGATGCACAAAAATTTCTGAACAATTATATAAAGCTTGCATCTGGAACTTAGGGCTCAGCCTTTCCACAAGCCTGACAAGTCAGAGCTCCAGCCTGAGACTCAAATAGTGAAAGTAGAGAGCTGACTTGTCCCCTGACCTGCACACCCACTCCATGGCACACACACAATAAAGAAATAAATGGAATTAGTAAATTAGAGACTGGCCAGGTGTGGTGTCCCATGCCTTTAATACCAGCACTAGGGAGGCAGACAGGTGGATCTCTGGTTTGGAGTCCAGCCTGGTCTACAGAGTGAGTTCTAGGATAGCCAGGGCTACACAGAGAAACCCTGTCTTGAAAAACCAAATATATATATGTGTGTGTGTGTGTGTGTGTGTGTGTGTGTGTGTGTGTGTGTGTGTGTATGTGTGTGTATACACTGGGGTGATAGCTCAGCAGTTAAGAGCACCATTTGCTCTTCTAGAGAATGTGAGTTCAATTCCCAGCACCAACAATATGCCTCACAACCATCTATTCTAGTTCCAGGGGATCCAACACCCTCTCTATACAGGGTACATGGATATACATGCAGGCAAAACACCCATACTTGTGAAAATGCTTCTTAAAAAATTGACAGTTACAGACCCTTTTAGCAACTCAACCACAAATCATAAAAAGCATTTGTCTTTTAGGCTATTTTAAGAAAAAAAAGGAACAGAATACAGGCATTGTGGAGTCAGAATCCCTACCATAGAGTACAAACAATGATCTGGCTGCAACAAGACTGCTGGACATGCTTCTTGGTTTAACAGGCATCACCTTCAGTGCTGGTGCTGAGTAGTTTTCTGTTAAATGGACACAAGCTAGAGTAGCCTGGGAAAAGGGAGCCTCTGTTGAGAAAATTCCTCCATCAGATTGGTGTGAAGGCAAGCATATAAGGCATTTCCCCTCAGTGATGGATGGAGTGTGACCTGAGACTTGTAAGCTAAAATAAACTCTTTCCTCCCTCCATTGCTTTTAGTCATGATAGACAGTACCTCAGGAGGAGATAGGGTTGTTCCTCTAGCTTCACAAGGTAATGGCCATGAACAGCTTCTGCTATGGTAACAGATGCTTTTCAGGTACCAGTCTCACCTGAAGCAGACCTAGCTATAGAGGTGAGAAAATGTAGTATGAAGTTTCTCACCTGTCTGGCCTGTGGTCCAGACTCACAGACACACAGTCCCACAGAAACACACAGACACTTACATTAATTTTATGTTGATTAGCCTGGGGCCCAGGCATATAACTTGCTAACTCTTCACTCTTTTTTTAATTTTTAAAAATGTATTTAGCTTTATTTATGTGCATTGGTATGAAGGTGTCAGATCTCTGGAACAGGGGTTACAGACAGTTGTGAGCTGCCATGTGGGTGCTGGGAATTGAATCTGGATCCTCTGAGAGAGCAGCCAGTGCTCCTAACTCCTGAGCCATCTCTCCAGCCCTTGGTAACTCTTTACTCTTAAACTAACCCATTATTCTTATCTTGTTTAGCCATGCAGCTTGGTACCTTTTTTGGGAACAGCATTTCAAATTCTTTTCTCTGTGTCTGCTGGCATCTCATCTAGCATCTCTCTGGTATCACTCTGGTCTCTGCTCTGCTCTTCATGTTCTCAGAGTTTTCTTAGTCTGGTAGCCCCACCCACATTTCCTGTCTGTCTTCAGCCAATCGGCATTTTTTATTAAACCAGTAGGCAGGACAATTATTTGTAATGTAACAACATAATCCCACTACAAGAAAACAAGAGAATTAGAAGAAAAGAGTGCTCTCCATAGGTCCAGAGCTTAATTAGCTGAGTAATCCTGTTCTGACTAGATCCTAATATTACAAACAATCTAGACACACTCATCAAACAGAGAGAGAGAGAGAGAGAGAGAGAGAGAGAGAGAGAGAGAGAGAGAAAGACAGAGAGAGAGAGAGAGAGAGAAAAGAGAGAGAGAGGCATGAATAAACATGCTTAAAAATAATAAAACTTGGGGCTGGAGAGACAGACTGCTCAGGAGTTAAACAGACTCCCTGATTTTGCAGAGGACCCTGGTGAGTTCCTAAAACCCACAGAACTGCTCTCTACTGCCTCTAATCCCACTTCCAGGGGAGTCAATGCTTTCTTCTGATTCTTCTGATCTCCATGTATATGTACAGACATACACATAAAGTAAAATCAATAATATTTTAAAAACTCAGAAGTGAATACTTTATAAATTAATTTTTAAACAAATATTTTATATACCATATCTGTGAAAGTTTAACTTTTTCTTAGTTTTAATTAATTATAAAACTGTGTTGCCTTTAATCTCAGAAGTCATGAGGCCAAAGCAGGCTGATATCTTTGAATATTTGGCCAGCCTATTCTAAATAGTGAGTTCCAGTTAGCCAGGAATATGTAATGACACCCTGAGTCAAAAAATAAAATAAAATAAAATAACTACTGTTCAAGTATCATCAAAATAGCCAAATATCTGATAAAAACCTGTACTTACATCATACCTAGGTTCCAATATTTTAAGTAAAAAGCACAAAACTAGGATTCATGGGCTGAGAGCTGACCTGGGTCTAAACCCTAATGATTTATGAAGTGAATGGCTTCAGGATGGCACATCTTTCATCACCCCAATTTTTTAAAAAGTAAATAAAATAATGCCTACTGTATAGCTTTCCTAAGAAGCTCAAATGAGATACAAAAAAAAAAAAAAAAAAAGTAATTTCTAGCTATGGACCCTGTGAACTACAATTTTAAAAAAAATAAAATAAATAAAAATAAAAAGGTCTGGTTAAATATGTTTATTGGTGTAACAGTGACCCAAATGTTATGGAAGTAACCACTTTCTGATTGAATTTAATGACTGTTCCACAAGACAGAACTCATGCCCGGCACCATTAGCAGTGTCGAGAACCCATGGTTAGAGAGGTCATGTCCCCAGGAGAGAACCAACTACTATTATTCTGCTAAATGGACATAGTATTAATAACTCCTATAGACTTACCGTTATCCCTATAGATTAGCGCATCGCTCAACTCCCATCACAGAAACTGCTTTTTTTTGCAGTAGATGATTATTAACAGAGACCCAAAATTAGTCAACGTGAGCACTAAGCAGAATATGTATATCAACAGCCCCTCCTCCAAGGCTAAGGGATTATCATGGAAGAGGAAGCAGAAAGATAATAGGAGCCAGAGGCAATGGATAACTACAGCAACGTGGTATTTTCTGACCAACGAGGCAGTTGCACAAATGAACACACAGTGGGTTCTCCACAAGGCTGAGCCACACAAAACCTCAGCATGGAGAGCGGGGAGAGGTCAGGAAGCTCCACCCTTAGATAAAAGAAATTGGCAGTTGGTGGCTGCTGGGAGTGGGACAGTTTTCTTTGGGGATGCAGCCCTAGAAGGGTTACCTATTCTCAAGTGGATGGTCCTATGCCCATGCACATACTGGCAACATTCAGTGAATTCAGATTTTTTATGTATAGGGGTATTTCACCTGCATGTGTATCTTTGCACCACTTGAGTGCCCGGTGCCCACAGAGATCAGAAACATCAGATGCCATAGAACAGGAAGATGGTTGTGAACTGGCATGGGGGTGCTGGGAATCAAACCCAGATTCTCCAGAAGAGTAGCCAGTGGCCTGAACTGCTGAGCCATCTCTCCAGCCCCCTCACTCAATGGTTTAAAAAAAAAAACTGCATAAAACCTAGAGGGAACAGGGGTGGGGGTGACAGAGAAGAAATTGGAGGGAGGAATGGGAGACAGAGTTGATCAAAATGCATTATATGCATGTCTGAAACACTCAAAAAAATTTAAAAAATGATCTCAAAAAGGCTAAGGTAGTGTCACACACCTTTAATCCCACACTGGGGAAGCACAGGCAGATGGATTTCTGTGGGTTCCAGGCAAGCCAGAGATACAAGTTCAATGCCACATCAAAAATATAATGAAAGCAGACAAGTCATTACAATCATCAATGACATTAATGGGGCAGGATGTACTGCAACAGCACATATGATGAAGCTGGAGACACTTTGAGGGAAACATGTGGGTCCTGGGCATCAAACTCGGGTCCTCAAGCTTGTTGGCCAGAACCTTACATGCTGAGCCATCTCACGGGCCATAAAAGAGATTTCTTCATGATTTATTATCAGTAAGTGCTTTATCCTTATCTCTATTTTATATACCTATTGTGGTGGTTTGTGTAAGAAATGTCCCCTAAAGGCCCATGTATTTGACCGGTTTCCCGGTTGGTGGTGCTGTGTGGGAGGGGGGGTTATGGAACCTTTAGAAGTGTTGGAAGTACATCACTGGGAACTGGTTTTGAGGGTTTATAGCTTGATTGCATTTTCTACATTTGCTCTCGCTTCTTCCCCTTCTCCCATCCTCCCTCCTCTCCTGCAAATGAAAATGTGATTAGCCAGCTTCTGTTCCTGCAGCCGGTGTCTCCGATCAACATATGAACTCTAACCCCCTGGAACCATAACCCAAAATAAGCCTTTCGTCCTGAAGCTGCTTTTGGTTATAGCATGTTGTCATGGCAACAGAAAAGTAGTTAATATATCTACAAATCCCCAGCTGCCTAAAAGTTTCTTAGGTAAAAAGGAGTCACAAGTACAAAAAGTTTATGAATAGATAGAATATGATGCCTAAAACCATAATGCCTGGATTCAA
The DNA here is from genome assembly GCA_004025045.1 of Sigmodon hispidus. NCBI lineage: Eukaryota > Metazoa > Chordata > Mammalia > Rodentia > Cricetidae > Sigmodon > Sigmodon hispidus. Next base: position 18,564 of record PVIH01025316.1, read on the forward strand.
ATCCCAAATTCTCACAAAGTACAAGGGCAGATTACTTGATTTCAATCTGTCTCCTCCCGCCCCCATCAAGTGCAAAATAAAATTCTTACCTCAGAGGATTGCGTGAGTAAACAATCACCTGCAAAGATTACAAACAGGTAGGGATTCCCTAGGTCAGGTGCAGGCCGTAACCAACCTTCTTCCAGACCACACACTTCCTTCTGACAGGGGCTCAATCTTGTCTCCACCCACTCTCCCAGGAGTCTGATGATATCTAGGTGGGACCCAGAGTTACCTTGTGAATCAGAGATCAGAGTCGGGCACCCATGCTCCTGTGATCTTGAAAACCTCCCCAACAGCGTGACCTTCTCTTAACTCCCTTCACTCCACACGAAACCACATTCCTGACCTAGAACTTTCCATCCTACACTTGCTTTTTCTTCAACCTCTTTGCCAAAATCCAAGTAGGAGATCATCATCTCTTAGGGCTTTCCCCTCCTAGCTATTCTTCCAGCCCGGGGTCCTGTTTTCATGAAAACTTGCAGAATGTGAGCCAACTCGAATGAATTTCATTATTAGAGAGATATCAGAATTCCTTTACAGTCATGAGGGGAAATCCAATGTTCACTTAATTTACATACCTACATGTCTTGAAATAAAAATTAATACAAAGTCTTAACCATATGAGAAAGTACTAAAATAAAAACTAAAGAGATCTGACAACAGGGCTCAGTGAGGAATGATGCTTGCTGTCCAGCCTATGACCTGAGTTTGATCCTTAGGGTCCTTGTACATGGTGTAAGAAATAGAGTCAACTCCTGCACAAATTGTCGGGGGGGAGGGAGACAGAGACAGAGACACACAGAGAGAGACAGAGAGAGAGAGGAGAGAGAGAGAGAAAGAGAGGAGAGAGAGGAGAGAGAGAGAGGCCTTGCTTAAAATACCTGATGTCTCACGTAACTCGGAATTCATTTACCCACCCAGATTCCAAGAAAAACCACAAAGACATCTGGCCCAGCCAGATGATGCACCCTGGAAGACCGTGTTCCCCCACCCTGGTAGAACTGCCCCATAAAAGGCCTGCGAGCCTTGGATTTGGGGTCTCCAACCTCTTCTTGTGCTATGTGACCCGAGAGCTCGTGTTTAATAAAGCTTCTTTGTAACCCGATATCGGAGTGAAGCTCTCTGTTCTGGATGCTGACTCTAATATTTGGAGGTCCCACCAAGATCGGTAAGGATGGTGGTGAGTCGTCGGGGAAGCAGCTGTTCGGGTGACCCGTGAGGACTCTCGGACCGTGGGTAACAGACGTGTCCTGAACCCACAGGCTGCAGCTCTGGAGGACGCTCTAGAGTGTGGGGACCCTGATATAGGAGCCCCGTCTGGTTCTCTTCTGCCTAGGAGATTTTTCAGACGGCCCAGGACAATAGATCATCTTTTGGTTTCATTTTCTTTACCATTTTGCCGGCTTGTCTCGTTTTTATGTTAGGTCTTGATTTTTGTGTCCTTTTGTGTCTGTCTTTAACTGTTTGGAATGGGGCAGTCTGCCTCCACCCCTTTGTCCCTAACCCTCTCTCACTGCTCTGAAGTGACAGACCATGCTCGTCCGGAATTTTGGGGTGCCCCTGGACCCCCCACTCTGGGACCAGTTGGAGGTAAGAATAAGCTCGAATTGTTCTGTGTCTGTTGTGTCTTTGTCTCTTGTCTGGGCGATTTGGCATCTGTATTTTGTGCCTGTGCAGGACCAGTATTTTTGGGCCAGTGGGGGAGGCAGGCAGACGTGCCTTGAGTCCGGGCCCCCCTGGTCCCATCCCTGGAGGTCTCCACTAGGGTTGTCTGAGAGGAAGGTAGGAGTCTTGGTGTCTCCCCTTCCTGGGGAATGGAGCCGTTCACGCTGCTCCCTTCTGTATCTCTGTAGCCGAGTTGCCCACCCCTCAGATTGTGTTTGCTTTGTGTTTGTCAGTTGTCTCAGTGTTTTCTGTTCTGGAGTCTGTCTACAACAGGAAGACCAGGACCAAGAAGCCAAGATCTTCCCGAGACCCAGGGGGACCTGTTGCTGCCTGGGAGCATTCCCACAGCAGCCTTCTGAAAACTGTTCATTGCTCTCTTCATGGTTATCTATGCAAATGTTTTAGCCAGGCTATGCCTATTGATGAATGTGTAAGTACGTGAAAACTGTGGACACAGAATGTGTGTTTGGACTCGTGTGCATGCATTTTTGTAACTCGGATGTTACCTGCTCATTTGGTTTTGTTTCTGGTCAGAAAGTTCTATTTGCCTTGTTGAGAAGTTTTGTCTGTTTCTCAAGAAAGTTATCTATGCTGTTCTGATGTGTTTCTAATTTTGTTAAAAGCATAAAGCTGAGACAGAATGGTTTAAAT